>PVHP010029536.1:0-22295 GCA_004024765.1 Zapus hudsonius
CACACAATATGAGTGTGGGAATGATTATGGGTGTGTGGGAGCCTCCTGCAACTGCCAACAAATTCCAGACACATGTGCCACTTTGTGTCCAGCTCTTCATTGGGTACTGGGAAATAAAACCCAGACCATCAGGCTTTGCAAATAAGCGCCTTTAACCACTAAGCCATCTCTACAGAGAGCTATGAAAGACTACAAGTACCCTAGAACAAGATTTTCCTCAGAATGGCTGTTAAGCCTGATTGTTTAGAAATGTCTTTATTGTGCACATCTTATTCCTTAATGTATGTGGTGCCCTGTGACATGAAGCAAGGATTCTTAAACATTTTCCACTCACATAACCTCTTTTGGCTTGTAAAATTTTTATGTCACCCTAGGTGTGCAGGTCTGTGAAATAGGTATACAAATCAAACATTTATTAATAATCAGAAACATTTTTAGGAAACTGGGAATATGATGAAGTTCTTGGCCTTGCAAGCTTGAGAACCTGAAGTTTGATCTCTAGAACCTCAATGAAAAAGCTGAGCATGGTTGCATGCGCCTGTAATCTCAGCACTGGGGAGGCAAAAACAAGCAGGTCTCTGGGGCTTGCCAGTCTTAGTGAGTTCCAGGCAAAAAGACTACATGAGGAATGACCCTTGTACTTCACACAAACTTTCGTGCATACACACGTGTACATGTGCATACCAACCCCCTCCCAATTTTTAGTATGCAAAAATTTTGCCATTTATTAAAGCAGGGAAGCAGGGTGGGTGGAGGTGTAGCTCAGTCGGTAGAGGGTTTGGCATGCAGAAAGCCCTCTCAATCAGTCTCTATTTTGTTTCTGTGTCATCCTCTTTTCCTCCTATTATGAAGGTCTTATGTAGGTAGTGTCAGGCAATGCGATGATTTGTATTTAGAATAAATTTAAATGTGGTGATTGGTATTTAAAATATATATTTTTTTAATTTGAGAGAAAGAGCCAGGGCCTCAGGCAGAAAGAGGCTACTGTACTCAAGGGATAAAGCACTAGGCTCACTCACTGCTCTGCCAAGATATGGTACATCCACAGAACAAATTATTTACAAATATGAGTTCTCAGCTGGCCATGATGTCATAGCCTGCATTCTCTACATTCAGCAGGCTAAAGGGGGAGAATCAAGTTCGAGGCCAGCCTGGACCACATGTCAATGCCCTATCTTAATACAAACTAAACAGAAAACAAAGCATTCTTCACGTGCGCTTTAAACACCCTTATCCTTCCCTGCCAGACGGATTTTTCAGTGACTGGATTGAAGTAATACTTTTCAGTGACTTGATTGAAGTAATTCAACCATTCTGTTAACAATAGCAGTTTTGGTCGGAAGAGATGGCTCCACAGTTAAAGGCACTTGCTTGCAAAGCTTGCTGGCCCAAATTGAAGTTTCCAATGCCTGTATAAAGCCAGATGCACAAAGTGAAGCATATGTCTGTGTCTGAAGTTCATTTGCAATGGTGGGAGGCCTTGGTGTGCCCATACTTTCACTCCCTCGCAAATAATTAAATAGTTTAAAAAACATTTTTATTTATTTGCAAGCAGAGGGAGGAAGGGAGGGAGTCAGTCAGTCAGTCAGTCAGTCAGTCAGATAGAATGGGCGCTCCAGGCCTCCAGCCAGCCACTACAAATAACTACAGATGCATACACCACTTTGTGAATTGGTTTTATGTGGGTACGGGGGAATCAAACCTGGGTCATTAGACTTTGCAGGCAAGCCCTTTAACTGCTGAGCTATCTCTCCAGCCCTGAAATAAGTCTTAAGAAGAACATCTCAGGCTGGAGAGATGGCTTAGTGGTTATGGTGCTTGCCTCCTGATCCTAATGATCCATGGAAGCCAGATGCACAAAGTGGCACATGCATCTGGTTTTTGCTTGCAGTGGCCCATACACAAACATTCTTACTTTCATTCCCTCCCTCTCCCCCTCTCTCTATCTCTCTCTGCTCGCAAATAAATAAAATATTAAAAAGAATATCATCTTAAATAAACTGTGTGTGCTGACATCCTTGTATTCCCAGCACTTGGGAAGTGGAGGCAGAAGGATCAGAAGTTCAAGGTCATCCTTGGCTATAGAAGGTTTGAGGCCAGCCTGGGTTACAGAGTGAGAGATCCTGTCTCAGAAATGTAGCCTAAAAAGAAACTTCTAAAATGCATTAAATTCTTAAAAATCTGTGGCTGGAAACTGTAGGGCAATAGTTTTGCATGCTCCAAGTGTTGAGTTCACATGTTTAACTAGATTAAGAAAGCAGTTGACATTTAAAATGAGACTTTGTAGGTTAGCCTTGAACTCATGTTCCTCTTAAGTAGCTGGTGCTACAGGCACACACACCTTTGCAACTTAAAACTTGATCTTTGACCGGTACAAGCTACTCAAGAAAGAAGCAGCTTACTAAACACATGAACTTCTTGGTCACTTCACCCAGAAGCTAGCATATGCTCGTGTGTGTTGAAACAAAGCAGTGAAGGACCTGGAAATAGGAGGGCTTCGGCAGCTGGCCATCCCCAGCAGGCCTGCATGATGTGAACTGTGAAACCCTTGGGAGCAGCTGTTGGTGAAGGGTGGGTTATATGATCCTTGTTCTGAGGCTTAGATGACCAGAGTGGTGGTGGTATTTGTTGCCTATTATAGCTGCTAAGTTATACTAAAACCTTTTCTTTTCTTTCTTTTAAGCCAAACTGGCAAGGCGCAGTCAAGAACGAGACAATCTTGGTATGTTGGTTTGGTCACCTAACCAGAATCTGTCAGAGGCAAAATGTAAGTTTTAAAGCACCTTCAATATGTATATTGCTGTCCCCTTACATTTTAAAATAATTTGAAAGTGTTTGAAATTATATTTCTAGTATAGCCAGTCAGTTTAGATTTCCAACCTATAGTTTCCTCGTCTTCTACATCTTCCGGAATGCTTTGTAAGTTAATAATGAATGCAACTAGGAGCCTAGCTCAAAGTGGAAAGGAAGTTATAATTTATAAAGGATTGCATAATTCCCTTGGGTGGGAAGTTAAAGCTGGCCTCAAACTTGAGATTCTCCTGCTTCATCTTCCTTTGTTGGGATTACATATATGTGCCACTGACCCAGCCTGAATTTATAGACTCATAAAGATGAGTTGAACAAGTTTTAATCCTTACAAAGGGCAAATATATACTATTCAAAATAGGCACTGGCCGGGCATGATGCATGCCTTTAATCCCAGCATTTGGGAGGCAGAGATAGAAGGATCCCTGTGAGTTCAAGGCCAGCCTGGGACTACAAATTGAGTTCCAGGTCAGCCTGGGCTAGAGTGAGACCCTACCTTAAAAAACAAAAAATCCTTATTATGTGATACTTGATCCTAATTAGAAATACAAATTTTGATTGGCTATTTGATGGTATTTGGATGGTACTTGGAATTGAACACAGGGCCTCACACACACTAGGCAAACACTTTAGTACTGTGTTATATCTCTAGCCTAATTTTAGAAATTTTGCTAGGTGAGCCAGGTGTGGTGGCGCACGTCTTTAATCCCAGGCAGAGGTAGGAGGATCATCATGAGTTCAAGGCCACCCTGAGACTACATAGTGAATTCCAGGTCAGCCTGGGCTAGAGTGAGACCCTACCTCGGAAAAAAAAAAAAAAAAAGAAATTTTGTTAGGTGTACATTCCCAGCTACATTGGGCTGTCTTTGTGGGGAGTAGGTGTTTTATAATCTAATGATATTAATTTATAAAATTTAATTTTGTATCTGCTGTGTTGCTGTAGCTGTAATTCCTTGCCTCTAAAGTCTTTATTTTTATCACAATTTAAGAACTAAAACAAATCTTCCTTTTAAGAACTTTTCAGTGGGATTTATGGGGTCTGTTCACTCTGTAACCACATTCGTTTTTGATGTTGTGCATATCTTTCTGGAGAAAAGACCTCAGATTCTCAAAGGTATCTTTGACAAATATAGATTAAGAATCATTGTTCTGCAATATGGCAGGGCTTAGAAATCTATTAGTTGGGTCTAGTGGTGCACACCTCAGTGCTCATTAGGCAGAGGCTGGAGAATCATCAGTTTGAGGCCAAGACCCTGTCTTTGTGTGTGTGTGTGTGTGTGTGTGTGTGTGTGTGTGTGTGTGTGTGTGTGTGTGTAGTTATGTTTATAAGTAATCATTAAATTGTTAAATTGTTGATAAAAATGAGACTGTGAGGCTTTTTTGAAGATTTCCCAGATTGTTTTTTGGAGCATTAAAATAGGTATTAACACGTTTTCAGTGCCAAGTAAGTGTGAGAGATGATGCATATTTTATATCCTCCTGTTGAATATTCAGCATCCCTGTTAGCATGTTTAAGACGTCAAGGGCTCATACATAAAGAAGCATGTTTTAATTTTGACCCCAGGGGATCATTTTTATTTTTTTATTTCTCTCTTTTTTTTTTAAGAAGAATAGGAAATTCAGCTACTGTTAGTATTTTAGTATTGTTAAAATTAGCAATAGTAAAACACTCTTCTCAGTCTCCTCCTTTTAGGGCTGTTAATTTCCCCACCATCTGACGCTGCTCTGTGAGTTTATAGCCGCAGAAGACCGGCTCTGCTCCCTGGCCATGCTCGCAGAGCTTTCCTGCTCTGTTCCCTTCTCTTTGAGTGCTTGCAGTGACTTACAAAAGCAATCTTCTGTTTTTGAACATGTTGTTCCTTCTTACACAGAAAAAAAGAACTGAAAATCTCCCTCCTTTTCATCTGTAAAGCTGTTTCCTTGAGCTCTACTTAAGACTGTCTGTCTGCTTCCCCAAGTCTCTTGGGTGCTCAGTCTTCCTGTCCTGATTCCTTTAAGGGGTTCTTACATGATTTGAGGCCTCACTTCATCTCTTACCCTCCAGGATGCATTCCAGGCACAGTATCCACCTCCAATTGTGGTGCCCAGATAGAACATGGGGAAGGGCTTGCATGAGCTTTACACTGAGCACAGCATGTTCTGCACATTCTCCATGTTTCATTCAGTCTCCACAGCGTAACCCAAGGAGAAGTTCTTGTCCATATTTTATAGATGTCATTCCACAGGGCAAGGAGAAAGGGATGTGGTAGAGTCCAGGGTCTCTGAAACTTCTCCTGGGCATTCCGCTCAGTCTAAGAACATAGTTCTGACCCTCTCTGGTTCCAGCACTGTCCTTCCAAGTCAAGAGAGTTATTCTCCCTTTAACTAGGATCTTGTGCATATTTGTGTTTGTGTCACCTACTTGAGTCTTTTGAATCAAATAAAATTTTTATTAGACCTAGAAGAAAAGTGAGGCACAATAGAAAGTTGACGCCCATGTACCCAAGATCTTGCTACTTAGCCCAAGCTGGCCTCAAACTTGAGGTCTTCCTGCCTTAGCCTCCTAGGTATTTGCACTATAGGTGTGTACTACCATACTTGTTTTTTAAAAAATATTTTATTTATTCATTTTCAAGCAGAGCTAGAGAGCGCACACACCAGGGCCACCACCTTGTGGGTCTGGCTTATCGGGTCCTGGGGAATTGAACCCTGGGCCTTAGGCACTGGAGGCAAGTGCCTTAACTGCTGAGCCATCTCACCAGCCCCATACTTGGTTTTTATTCTTTATTTTTTGTAGCAGAGTCTCGCTTTAGCCCAGGCTGACCTAGAACTCACTCTCTAGTCCTAGGCTGGCCTCAAACTCGCAGCCATCCTCCTATCTTTGCCTCTCAAATGCTGGGGTTAAAGGTGTGCCTCCACCATGTCTGGCTAGGTCCCTCCCAACCCCCCTTCTGTCGGTTTTTCAAGAAAGGGTCTCACTCTAGCCCAAGCTGACCTGGAATTCACTCTGTAGTCTCAGGCTAGCCTTGAACTCAAAGCATCCCTCCTACCTCTCCCTCCCAAGTGCTGGGATGAAAGGTGTGTGCCACCACTCGTGGCTCTGGCTAAGTTTTTAAGTGATTGCCTAATATAATTTTGAAGTTTTACTATAAGTCCTGCTCAGTATTAGTTTTTTTTTTTTTTAGTTAAAATTTGAATTTAAAAGACTTATCTATGGGGATGGGGGCATTGGGGAATTGGGGATAACAACTCATTGTTTGCCCACTGAATAATGTAACTCATTATGGACAATAAATATATATTTAAGAAAAAAAAAAAGACCTATCTAGGGAACTGGAGAGATAGCTCAGCGGCTAAAGACACTTGCTTGCAAAGCCTACTGGCCCAGGTTCAATTCCTCAGTATCCATGTAGTGCCAGATGCACAGAGTAGCACATGCATCTGGAGTTCGTTTGCAGCAGCAAGAGGCCCACACTCACACTCATAAATAAATCTATAAATAAATAATGTTTTTTAAAGCTATAAGAAATAAAACAAGCTAGAAGCCATGGTCGGCTTCTGTAGTCCCAGCATGCTGTTGGGAAAAGAGAGGATTTTCTGGAAGCTTAAGGTGTGCCCAGAAAAGAACAACAGATTGAAAATCCTCAAATGAGGTGAACAGGCAGGGCCCAACCTGAAAGTTGTCTGTCCTCTGCTGTCCACACACATGCTGTGACATGTACACACCTGCACTAACCCCACCCACACATGAATAATGCTCACACATGCACAGTAAAAAAAAACCAAGGCTTTTAAACTTTTCTTTTACTTTATTTACAAGAGAGACAGAGAGACAGAGAGAGAGAGAGAGAGAGAGAGAGAGAGAGAGAGCGCTTGAGCAAGCACAAGCAAGTGCACGGGCACCAGGGCCTCAGGCCACTGCAAATGAACTCCAGATGCATGTGCTACTCTGTACGCCTGGCTTTACGAGGGTGCTGAGGAATTGAACCCTGGTCATTAGGCTTTGCAGGCAAGCAATTTAACCCATTGGCCATCTCTCCAGCCCCCTAAACTTTTTTTTTTGAGACAGGTCCTCACACTGTAGCCCAGACCTGGCCTGGATGGAACTCTCTAGGTAGTTTTGTGAATATTTTAAATAGCTCTTCAGATTCTGTCATGAATGAATCACTATATTCAACCATTCTTGTATATAAAAAAAAGTAAGATTGGCCTGGCATGATGGCACACACCTTTAATCCCAGCCCTCTAAGGCTAAGGTAGAAGGATCGCTGTGAGTTTGAGGCCAGCCTGAGACTACATAGTGAATTCTAGGTCAGCCTGGGCTAATGTGAGACCCTATCTTGAAAAAAACAAAATAAATAAAATAAAGTGAAATCATAAAAATGTAAGATTGTTTCAAACTATTGCTATTTTTAAAATAGGCTCCAGTGAAAACTGGGTCAGGGAATTTTTTTTTTTTTTTTGGTGAGGCTGTTTTATATAGCCCAGGTATGCCTTGAGTATAGTTGAGGATGACCTTGAATTTATTTTGCTCCTACTGCCCCAGTGCTGGGATTACAAACATGAGCCACCATGCCTGTTCCTTGTGCAGTGTTAGGGATCTAGCAGGGATCCCTACATGCTGGTCAGGCATGCTGCCAACTGGTCCACATCTCTAGCTCTGTCCTCCTTTTAAAAATTGTAGTTTGCCGGGCGTTATGGCACACGCCTTTAATCTCAGCACCCAGGAGGCAGAGGTAAGGAGGATCACCATGAGTTCAAGGCCAGCCTGAGACTACATAGTGAATTCCAGGTCAGCCTGGGCTAGAGTGAGACTCTACTTTGAGAGAAAGAAAATGCAATGATCCATGACTTGTTTATTAATGGCAAACTTGAATTTAACAAGATAAGACCCAGTAAGATTATCTAATATATAACCAAATTGAATCTAAAAATGGTTTTGTAAACCAGGAAGACTAACATTTTTATTATTCCTGCTATTATCAAAACCATTATAGGAAGCCGGGCCTGGTGGCCCACGCCTTTAATCCCAGCATTCAGGAGGCAGAGGTAGGAGGATTGCTGTGAGTTCAAGGCCACCCTGAGACTACAGAGTGAATTCCAGGTCAGCCTGGGCTAGAGTGAAACCCTACCTCGAAAAACCAAAAAAATAAAATAAAAAAAAATAAAAATTGTAGTTTGAAGGAATTGCTTGAAGCTCAAGTACAAGGATATAATGTGGCGGTTTTGGTTTTGATTTTTTCCTTCAAGGTAAGGCCTCCCTCTCTCAGGCTGACCTGGAGCTCACTCTGTATAGTTCCTGGCTGGTCTCAAAATCACTTATGGATCCTCCTACCTTATCTTCCTAAATGCTGGGATTTAAAGGTGTGCACTCCCCCCCAGTTTCTTTTTTAAGCATATCTTCCTCTCAAATTCTTTCTTTTTAAATTTTATTTATTTGCAAGCAGAGAGAGAGAGAGAGAGAGAGAGAGAGAGAAGAGAGAGAGAGAGAGAGAGAGGGAATGAATGAATAAATATGGTTGCCTCAGGGCCTCTAGCCACTCCATGCATCTGGTTTTACCATGGGTACTGGGAAATCAAACCTGGGTCCTTAGGCTTTGCAGGAAAGCTCCTTAACCACTGGGCCATCACTCCAGCCCTGATTCTCTCTCTATTAGATTTTCTCCCTTTGAGACCAGGGCTCATGTAGCCCATTCTGGCCTCAAATTCATTAGTAACCATATGGCTTTGAACTTCTTGCAAAGCCTGCCAGCCCAGGTGCAATGTCCCAGTACCCAAGCAAAGCCAGATGCACAAAGTAGTGCACACATCTGGAGTTGGTTTGTAGCAGCCAACAAATCCTGGCACATTCATTCTCATTGACTCATTCATTTAATCTTATCCAAAAAGTCCATCTGCAGATCTTGACTTGTGTATTGGTTTTCTATCTTCTCATGGTGTCTATTGAAATTCTGCCTCTCAGTACTCTTGATTTTGTTTTGTTTTTCATTATTTGAAATGTTCGTGGCTAATGAATTCTTTGAGAAGTAAATCCTAGACCTGGAGTAGGAAGTATCTCAATTGGGGTTGAGTTGAATTTGAGTATATTTTGTGAGATTCATTTTCATTCATGGGTTTTTGCCCCCCCCCCCAGGGTCTCCCTCTAACCCAGGCTGACCTGGAACTCTGTAGCCTCAGGCTAAGCCTCAAACTCACTGTGATCCTACCTCTTTCTCCCAAGTGCTGGGAACAAAGGCATCCACCACCATGCCCAGATATCCATTCATGTGTTACAGTTCAGCTATATGATGTGCTCAGTGGTGTACCAGGAGTGAAGGATTTGGAAGCTTGCATTCTAATAGAGGGAAGAACGAACTAGTAAACAATGAATAAGCAAGTCCTTTATATTGTCTGTGTGTGTGTGTGTATGTGCTTGCACACGTTTCATACACACACGTAGAGGCCAGAAGATGATGTTCTGTTGCTCTTCTACCTTGTCCTTGAGACAAGGTTGCTCTCACTGAACCCAGAGCTCCCTTTTTCAGTTAGACTGGCTGACCAACAAGCTTTAGCCATCTCCTGTCTCAGGTCTGGGTTACAGGCATGTGCATCAAGCGCTCTTACCTGCTGAGCTGTCTTCCCAGCCCCTGTATTAATGTTCTCTAGTCCTTTCTAGACACTTTGAGAAAAAGAGGTGGTTTCATCAGATGTTTGTCTCATAGCTAGTTAGCATCCAGATTCAGTGGACTACTACATGCTTCTGCCATCATGTAGGGTTTCATCAAGTATAACTAAACATCTAAATCATTACTAATATTGTCCAAGTTGCTTTGGGCTATGTCTAAGTAAAAACCATACAATGGCAGATGCAGCATAGGAGGCATCCTAGACAATATGTCCTGTAGAATCGTAGTTCAAGTTGAGAAAATTAAATGATGTGCCATCAAAGGGACCTCGACCTGGTGCAGTCATTGTCTTTAGGAGAGTGAGAAGTGAAGAAACTGATGAGGCAGGTGACTTCTTAAAGTGAGGATGAGGGAATCCCTTGAAGGATTTATAGCTGGAAATCATAGTTTACATTAGAAAGCTGACGACCTTGTGCTTTAGAGAAAAGTAGGGCTAAGGGGTAAGCACCCTTGCAGTTGCAGGTCCCAAAAGATGAAGCGAAAAGAGAAGCAAGATGGAAATTCAGGAAGTCAAACCAGCAGAACTAACTGTTCAAAAGAATTGGAGGGGGCTTAGATGGCTTAGTGGTTAAAGCGCTTGCCTGAAAAGCCTAATGACTGAGGTTTGAGTTCCCTAGTACCAACATAAATCCAGATGCACAGAGTGGCACATGCATCTGGAATTCATTGCTCTCTGCTTGCAAATAAATACATAAAAATTTTTTTTAAGGTAGGGTCTTGCTCTAGCCTAGACTGAACTGGAATTCACTATGCCGTCTCAGGCTGGCCTCAACCTCACAGTGATTCTCCTACCTCAGCTTCCTAAATGCTGGAATTAAAGGCCTGTACCACCATACTTGTCTCCCTTTCCTGTTTTTTTTTTTTTTTTGAGGTAGGATCTCACTCAAATTCACAGTGATCTTTCTACCTATGTTCCCCACAGTACTAGAATTAAAGGGGTGTACCACCATACCCGGCCCCCCTGCAAATACAAAATATATATTTTTATTAAAAAATTGATCACAAAGCCAGGTCCGTGGAAAGCCATGTCCCCATGAGGAGGGTTAGCTTCCATGTGCCTGAGGTGGTGGTGAAGAAGTGACTTGTGAGGCATGCTGTGGCAGACCTCTTTAGGACGGAGCCCCTGCTTCCCTCAGCATCCAGTGGCAGCAGGTATGTCCAGTGAAAGAGGCGAGGTTAGAGGAAACGGTACAGTGAGACAAAGTTTGCAGGCAAGCGACCCACAGGCGCTGAGACTGAAATCCACCTTCTCACTGTTCTGTTCTCCCTGCCAGAAGGCTTAGCTGAGGTTGGATTGAAATCAGTACTTTTAAAAACCACTGTGTGCGCAAGCGGAGGTCAGGACATCTTTCTGGTGGGTCCTCATCTTTCCACTGTTTCTGAGATGGCTTGTCGTTCTGTATGTTCAAATTGGCTGTTGTACTCACCACGAGGTTCTGGGAAGTTCTCCTGTCACTGGCTTTAGGTTTTTTTTTTGGGGGGGGGCTTCCATTGCTTCTTTTTTAAAAAAACTTTTTATTGATAGCTTCCATAATTATAGACCATAAACTATTATGATTCCATACCCCCTACCAACCTCCCCAATATCTCTTACCCCTCTCAATTAGTCTGTTTTGTTTCGGTGTCATCATCTTTTCCTCCCTAATATGTAGGTATTATCAGGCACTGTGAAGTCATGAACATCAAAGCTGTTTTGTGTCTGGAAGTTTGCATTGTAAGCAGTCCTACCCTTCCTTTGGCTCTTATAATCTTTCCACCACCTCTTCCACAATAGACCCTGAGCCTCGGGAAGTGTGATAGAGCTGTCCCAGTGCTGAACACTCCACTGTCGTTTTTTCTCAGCACTATGGTGTCTTTCGCATTATCCCATTGGTCACTGTCTGAAAAAAGAGAATCTTCTTAAGCCAAGAGTGAGAATAGCATTATTATTTGGGTATGCTTATAAAAAAAATAAAAAGTGCTCGTAACGGAATTTGGTTGACATAATATATGCATTTAGCCAGACAGCAGGTGTTACTCCCCTAGGGCTCATGACCTCCCCCACTATAGGGTTTTGACTAGGTCTTCAGTACCAGGCATGCTTTCCCTCCCATGGAGCGGGCTTCTAGTCCAATTAGAAAACAGTTGGTTTCCCCCACAATAAACATACCACTGTTGCCCCAGTTGGCTCATTTGGCCTGGCTGCAAGGTCCATTGCTTTCACCACCCAAGCATATGTCGTCTTTAGCAATAGGGTCTTACCATCTCATTCTGGTGAGCAACCAAGAGCCTTGGCAATGGCTTGTGATGTTTAGGGGGCCTGGGGCCTCAGGAACCTCCCTGGCCAACAAGTTGTTGAAAAGTATCCCATCCCTGGCACTGAAGTTTTTCTAATAACAATCTATGGCTACTGGGTGTGTCATATGAGGGGGAACATGCAGCATTTGATTTTCTGGGTCTGAGTTACCTCACTTGTATGATCCTTTCTAGATACATCCATTTCCCTATAAATTTTATAATTTTTTCTTTATAGCTGAATAGTATAAATTATTGTATAAATGAACCACATCTTCATTATCCATTCATCAGTTGAGGGACATCTAGGCTGGTTCCATTTCCTAGCTATTGTAAACAGGGCATCAATAAACATGGATGAGGAAGTATCTTTAAGGTAGTGACTAGAGTTGTCAGGATATAGCCCAAGGAGTGGTATAGCTGGGTCAGGGTTTCTTTTTTAGTGTGCTCTTTTATTTAAAAAAGTATTCTTTAAAAAAAAATTTTTTTTTATAGCCAGGTGTGGTGGTACATACCTTTAACCCCAGCACTCAGGAGACAGAGGTAGGAGAATTGCTGTGAACTCAAGGCCAACCTGAGGCTAAACAGTGAATTCCTGAGACCCTACCAGAAAAAACAATCAATAAATATTTGCAAATTGTTGGCTATTGACAACAGCTCGGTTCAGCTAAGATTGACAGATGATAACCATTGAGATTAGGCAATGTGAGCTATGCCTTAGGACAGCAGGGAAAACTGGACTCTTTGAAAGTAAAGTATCTGAATGCCAAAATCCCCTGGATTAACAGATTGGTGGCCCACCTAGTAACATAGTATAGTGAGTCCAGGAATGAGTGGATCATTGATTTTGCAATGTGGTTTTGTTTTTGGAAATGGCCATGGGCAATGTGAAGCAGGCTTCTTGGATTACCTACTTGGAGACTAGATGGAGCCATGAGTATGAACTGTGGGTTGCCATGGAGACCCAGTGGAAATGCCAGGACTATGGCATGATTACAAAGAAGAGCTACCAGCACCAGATGAAGTTTTCCTAGACTCTTGATGGCCTAGTTGGAGGGGCAGAATTGGAATTCCAGAGACCCATCACTGGTTAGAATTATTGGACTTTGAGAGATTGTCACTGGTACGAGTTGTTGGACATGGAGCTACAGAGTTTGATGTTTGCCCTATCTTTTTTTCATTTTTTAAAAAATATTTATTCATTTTCAAGCAGAGAGAGAGAGAGACAGACAGACAGACAGAGAGAGAGAGAGAGAGAGAGAGAGCGCACCAGGGCCACCACCTTGTGGGTCAGGCTTATGTGGGTCCTGGGGAATTGAACCCTGGGCCTTGAGGCACTGGAGGCAAGTGCCTTAACCGCTGAGCCATCTCACCAGCCCTCCCTATTTGTTTTAAATATTGTATTGGTTTAATATTTCTTTGCTATGGCCATTGCCATCTTTTGCAGTGAGAATGTTTCCTCTGTGCCATTATGGTGGTTTTTTTGGGGGGGCTCAGTTAAAAGACTGTGGACTATGGGGGTGTTTGAACAGAACTGATAAAAACTATAGGAACTTTCAAAGTCGGACTGAATGTGTTGCATTTTACAGCATGGATGGTCATCAGATTATGGGGGCCAGTGTCAGAATGTGGTGGTTTGATTCAGGTGTCCCCCATAAACTTGTTCTGAATTCTTGATCCCCAGCTGATGACATTTTGGGGAATTAGAACCTTGTTGGAGCTGTGTTGTTGGGGTTGAGCTTATGGGTATTATAGCCAGCTTCCTCTTGCCAGTGTTTGCGTACTCTCCTGTTGCTGATGTCCACCTGCTGTTGGTTAGGAGGTGATGATTTTTCTTCTTGAGCCTGTAAGCCACAATAAATCCTTTCCTCCCTTCAGCCGCTTTTGGTCTGGTGCTTTGTGCAGCAATGAGAAGCTGACTGCAACACCTAGAGATAGAAGACAGACAGACCAGGGCCCCAGCTGCTACAAATGACTCCAGATGCATCTGGCTTTACATGGGTACTGGTGAATGGAATTCGGGTTGTTAGGCTTTGCAGGCAAGTACCTTAGCTACTGAGCCATCTCTCCATCCCCCTTTTATCTCTTTTATATGGAGTCTGAGACCAAACTCCAGCATTCTGACTTGAGTGGCCAGCACTGCAACCACTGAGCCACTTCTTGAGCCCCAAATCAATTTTTAAGGCGATTTCTTTAACCATGAAGAGGAAAAACAATTTTTGTCATGATTACAATTTGTGGGGCCGGGAAGATGGCTCAGAGGTTAAAGACACTTGTAAAGCCTGTTATCCCAGGTTCAGTTCCTAAGCCACCCATTAAAGCAGGATGTAAAAAGTGCCACAAGTATGTAATCATTTGCAGTGGCAAGAGGCCCTCCCCCTACATAGCAAATAAATAATAATTTTTAAAGAGAGGAAATCTTATATTAGGGGGCTTGTAGTGTAGATCAGTGGTAGAGCATCTGTTTAGCACATGTAAGATGCTGGTTTCAATCCCTAGCACTGAGGGGAAGAATCATTATAAGTAACAGTAACAAAAAATATGTTTCTTTTTGTTTCCATGACTTTCAAAAACATATGTATGTATATATGTATGTATTCATTCATTTGCATATGTGTGTACGCACATGCGTGCTAGGTCCCTTGTCACCAAAAACATTTTTGCATATGGTTTTACATCGGTGTTTGGGAATCAAATCCAGGCCAACAGGCTTTGCAAGCATGCAAGTAAGTACCTTCAACTGCTGAGCCATCTCCCTAGTTTTTTTTTAAAGATTTTTTTTTTAATCATACAGGCTTTTTAAAAACATTTTATTTATTCATTTTCAAGCAGAGAGAGAGAGAGAGAGAGAGAGAGAGAGAGAGAGCACCAGGGCCACACCTTGTGGGTCTGGCTTATGTGGGTCCTGGGGAACTGAACCCTGGGGGCCTTAGGCACTGCCTAAACTGCTGAGCCATCTCTCCAGCCCTTCTTGGAAGTTTTGTACTTTGTCTTTATTTTGTTCTCTCTCTTCCCTCCCCCCCTCTGTGTGCGTGTTTTGACGTGTATGTACAGAAGTGCACATGCCACAACGCACTTTAAGGTCAGCAGATTCTCTTCTATTTGGTTTGAGATAGGGTCTCTGCTGCTTGGGAGGCAGACTAGCTGGCCTGAGAACTTTAGGGTACTCCTGGCTTTGCCTCCTCTGTTGCTCTAGGTGTGTTGAGTTTTCTATACCTGCTGGGGAGCACACTTTCTATGTGGGTCCTCGTGCTTGCAAGTCAAATACTTCACCAGTTGAGCCATCTCCCCAGCTCTGTGTTTGTTGTTTTTTGGTTTTTTTTTTTTCGAGGTAGGGTCTCACTCTAGCCCAGGCTGACCTGGAATTCACTGTGTAGTCTCAGGGTGGCCTCAAAGAACACCTATACATTTATTTATACACATTTATCTACATGTCCATATGACAATGTTTGAGTCAGCATATCTCATAACACAGCAGTGGTCCTAGAAGATCATATTTCCTAGTGACCTCATAGCATCTTAACTTATGCAGACACTTTCCATGACATTCACATACCACAGTTGCCCAAGAACGAGCTTCTCTGGACATATCTCTGTGGTTGAGCAATTTTGCTTGTACATACATGCACAAATTGGGTAAGGAGGTTTCCCAGATGATTCTGATGAATCAAGGTGGAGAAACTGAGTTGGAGAATGGCATTCAGGGAGCTAAAGGGCCTGGTCTGGATTCTCTTGCTAAGACAGTTCTGTGGCTATCACTTCACCATTTGTGAGTTGAGTCTCACAAATGTTTATGACAGAATTAACTCAATAGCTCTTGACAGTTGGTAATTTCAGCTCACTTACTACTCTGACGGATGGAGCAGAGTGCCTCACTGTCTGAAAAACAGGTTCTTTGAAGTGACTTATAGTCCAGGGCTCTTCTCATTGTAGCCTCTGTTCCCCCTTCCTCTTCCCTGTTGGTCAGGGAGTGCAGATCATGGTCTCTTCCTTAACTTACACATTAACTTAAACATTTGCCTGCTTAGGAACATTATACTCACTATGTCACTGTGTTCTCTGTATTTGCTTTGGGAATTCTTAAGGTGGAAGCTGTGTGTTTTGATCACAGCTAAAAGGCACAGACAAGGGGGAGGTTTCCTGTGACTTTCTGGAATGATGTACAGACATGAGCAGGTTAGCATGCAAAGTAATGGCTTTGATTACATAATTGTCATTATATTAATGTAATTTGTCCTCCTCTCTAATTGGAAGAAACTTAAGATCATAGACTGGTAAGGAAATGGAGTTAGAGAGAAGGGCAGAATTAACTAGTTATTCATCAGTCAATACTGGATGATGGATGCAGAGGTATAGTTCGGGTTGAAATAGAACTTCATGTGTGTGGTCTGCTAGAACATTCTTTTCTCTTATTTCTACTAGGTAAGGTTCCTGTGAGACAAGGTAGGATTCTGTAGTGATTGGTGAGGGAAGGGAAATTCTATACAGTGGAATTTTAAAAAATATTTTATTTATTCATTTTTCAAGCAGAGAGAGAGAGAGAGAGAGAGAGAGAGAGAGAGAGAGAGAGAGAGAACATCAGAGTCACCACCTGTGGGTCTGGTTTATGTGGGTCCTGGGGAATTGAACCGGGGGCCTTAGGCACTGGCGGCAAGTGACTTAACCACTGAGCCATCTCTCCAACCCAATATACAGTGGAATTTTGTTTTATCAAATTATATTAAGAACCAGCATATTGATAGCCATGTTTTACTTGTCCTTTTCTCCCCCCTTGAGGTAGGGTCTCTCTCTGTAGCCCAGGGTGGCTTCATGGTTCTCTTTCTCCTATCTCTGCTGGGATTAAAGGCGTACCCCACCACACCTGGCTTCCCCAGCATTTTAAAAAGTGGATTTCATGCCTGATTTGGAAGGACTGGCTGACCACAGCTTTCCTGTTTTTTTTCCCACCAATCCACAGATTTCAGAGGTATTCAGGTGTTAGCTGTAGTACTATCTGTGTCCACCAGGTGGCAGAGCTGCTATACTTAAATGATTGAAGATCCTTCTGATTCTCATGTGCTATGGGGATACACCTTTCTTTAATGCTAGTAAAAGATCCCATGGAATTTCTTATTCTATTTTTCTTTTGGGTTTTTCCAGGTATGGTCTCACTCTAGCCCAGGCCGACCTGGAATTCACTATGCAATCTCAGGGTGGCCTCGAGCTCATGGCAGCCCTACCTCAGCCTCGTAAGTGCTGGGAATTAAAGGCGTGCACCACCACTGCTGGCTATATTTTCTTTTTATTTATTATTTATTTATTTAGGGGGAGGGGTTTCAAGGTAGGGTCTTGCTCTAGCCCAGGCTGACCTGGAATTCACTGTGTAGTCTCAGGGTGGCATTGAGCTCACAGTGATCCTGCTACTACCTCTCCCTCCCCAGTGCTGGGATTAAAAGCATGCTCCACCATGCCCGGTCTTTTGTTTATTTTGAGTCAGGGTCTCACTCTATTTGACCTTGAACTTTGTAGCCCAGGTTGACCTTGAACTCATGGTGATCCTCGTACCTTAGTCTCCTGAGGACTAGGATTATAGGCATGCACCCACTATTTCTGGCATCCTACCATAATATATATGGTAGGAAATGAATTCAGGACCTTGCATACACTAGACATAGCACTTTGCCTGTGTACAACTCTGCTATCTGTTAGTATAGTCTTAAAAAATTGGCATGGGCTGTAGAGATGGCTCAGCACTTAAGACACTTGCCTGCAAAGCCTAAAAACCTGGGTTCAATTCCCCTGTACCCACATAAAGCCTGATGCACAAAGTGCTGCATGCGTCTGGAGTTCATTTACAGCAGCTGGAGGCCCTGGTGTGCCCATGCTCTCTGTCTCTCATCTCTCTCTCTCTCTCTCTCTCTCTCTCTCTCTCTCTCTCTCTCTCTCTCTGCTTGCAAATTTAAAAAAGTTGGCATGCTCAGTTTGAATTATGAGAGAAATTGCTGTCATGAATTCTTTAAGAGTTTGAATTTTTAAAATTTTTGTTTATTTGAGAGAGCAGAGAAGAGGAGAGAGAGAGAGAATGGGTGCACCAGAGCCTCTAGCCACTGCAAATGAACTCCAGACACATGTGCCTCCTTGTGCATCTGGCTTTACATGGGTACTGGGGAATCAAACTCCGGTTCTTCTGCTTGGCAGGCAAAAACCTTAACCACTGAGCCATCTCTCCAGCCCAAGTCCTCTTTTAAAGATGTTTATTTGAGCCGGATGTGGTGGCACATGCCTTTAATCCCAGCACTTGGGGAGGCTGAGGTAGGAAGATCGATATGTGTTCAAGGCCACCCTGAGACTACATAGTGAATTCTAGGTCAGCCTGAGCTAGAGGGAGACCCTACCTGCACCCCCCCATCCAAAAAAAAATTTTTTTTAAATTTGAGCTGGCCATGGTGTTGCTCACCTTTAATCCCAGCACTTGGGAGGCTGAGGTAAGAGGATCACAGTGAGTTCAAGGCCAGCCTGTGCTAGAGTGAGACCTTACCTTGGGGCAGGGACTGTTTTCAGGGGGTGGTGGGGAGAATATGGGCTTTCTAGGGCCTCTTGCCTCTCTGCAAGTGAACTCTAGATGCTTGTGCCACTTTGTGCTGGCTTTATGTGGGCACTGGAGATCAAACCCTGGCTGATACGACTTGCAGGAAGCGCCATTCAGTGATGCGCCATCTCCCCAGCCCTGTCGTCTTTCCTGTGCAGCGTCTAATGCCACTGCAGATGTTGATAGTCAAGTTTAAAAATAGACCATCTCTGTTAAGGCTGGTCTTTAGCCGAGCTCATGGTGTCAGCCCAGCTGACACTCAGTACAATATGCAAGTCACAAGGTGCCCTGTGTCTGCAGTGTCTGCAGAGGGAAGGGTGAATTAAGGTGAAGGAGGCAGTTTTCATCTGCAGTCTTGCTTCTGCAGTTGAACTTGAGACGCTTAGCACTTGTACTAGGGATATTTGGGTCATTAGAGCTGACCTGGAATTCACTGTGTAGTCTCGGGCTGGCCCTTAACTCATGGCGAGCCTCCCACTTCTGCCTTCCAAGTGCTGGGATTAAAAGTTTGTGCCACCACGCCTAGCAGATTAAAGCATTAATCTAGAAACAAAGTTTAACACAAGGCATTCATCTTTTTCCTATTCTTAGTTTTTATCTCTTCGTTCAACTAAGGCTGTATTTTCTGTGCTCCAATGAGAATAGTCTGTTGGTCAGCTTTGCTTTTGCTTTGTTCCATCCTACAGAGGCAACTGTGTGACCCTGGACAAGTGATTTAACAACTTTGAGCCTTAGTTCATTTGTGAGTAAAAGTGATAATAGTTTTTCATCAACAGGAATTAGGAGGCTAATCCTTTAGAGTTTGGAGCAACTGTGAGCACAAACTGAATTCTCAGATGCTAGCCATCTTTTTTCTTCATGTAACTTTTGGATATTTAGGTATGCCTCCCCCTTCCCTGCTTTTCTTTCGTCCTCCCCTTCTCTTATTTCTTACTTGCTTCTCTCCTGTCCCCTCTTCTTTTCTATGTGGGGAGGAGTCTCTCTCACACAGGGTTGCCCAGACTAGAACTGGGTTTAATACTCCTGCCTCAGCTTTTCGAGTAGCTATATATGGGTACATGCAGGGCATTGCCTCCAGCACAAAGCTTCTGCCACCATCTACTGGTGACTTGGTGCTGCTTACATATGATATCTAGCCTACATCAGATCTCACCTATTTGTGCTCTGTTGCTTGTGTGTTGCTTCAGTCTGCTCTGCTACAGAAAATCAGTATTTTTTTTGGGGGGAGGCTTTGACCTGCTGTGTTATGCAGCACTCTACGAGTGGTTCTTAATGTTTGGAAGGGTGTTAAGAATCTTAGAGATCAAGCCCGGCGTGGTGGCACACGCCTTTAATCCCAGCAGAGGTAGGAGGATCACCATGAGTTCAAGGCCACCCTGAGACTACAGAGTGAATTCCAGGTCAGCCTGGGCTAGAGCGAGACCCGACCTCAAAAAAAAAAAAAAAAAAGCAATCTTAGAGATCACTCTCTCTGCCTTTAAAGTGATGTTACCAAGACAAAACCCATAATTCATTTACACCGAATGAGAAGCTCTTGTTACTTCAAAACAAACAAACAAACAAAAAAACCTAGATCCAGATGAGGCCAGGACTGGCTGGAGGATTGATTGTTGGAAACCAATAATCTAGGATCAGCCTGGAAAACATAGGTCCAACTTAAAAAAATAAAAAGCTACTCTGTTTCTTCTCACGGCAGAAGGGTACATACATGCAGCTACCATAATGGGAACTTGAATGAGTTTTTCTTACTGAATAAAAGTGTCAACATTGAGATGGAAAACAACAGGTGACACTCTAGTCCTTTTTTCAACGCTGCCATACTGCCCAAGCGGTGGGTCCACCAGGAGGAGCAGTGTGAGGCGCCATCATCTCCACTGAGGGAGAGGGGCTGAGCCAGGAACCCTGTGGGCCTCACTTTGAACTTCCATTGCTGGTGGCACCTGGGGCAGTGCGCGTGGACGCAGGTGCCACATTTCTCATCGTTGGCCACCCAGAGTCAAGTGGCCACTCCGTTCCAGCACTTGATCTTCACCTTCATGGTGGGGGGCCTGAGGGCCTCTGGAGGGACCCGAGCCTCGGGCTGGTGACTTATGTGTGAGAGGCTTTGGGCCACGGCTGCACAGGCTTCCATGAAGATGATTTTGATTTCGATAGCTGTTTTGATAATAGTTTTTATTTTTTTAAATTGCACTTTCCAGTAGTAGAGTTGTTCAGCTATCCCACTGACTGACTCCATTGCTCCTGGCCTGCAGAGTGAAGTCAGCCTAGGTATCAAAAAGAGGACCTTTGTCTCCCCCCACAGCCAGCCCTGTGCCAGGGAAGGCTGCTTGTGCTTGTGCTTTTGCTTGTGCTAGCCCATGGAAGCATGCTGGCCTTTTCTTAAGCTGATCATGCTCCCCAGGGAGGTCCTGCTCCTGTTGAATCGGCTCCAGTGACAAAGTACTGGAGAGCAGAATACTTTTTTAGGGTAAACAGTTTATTTTCACTTAGAGTGGCTATCTTGTCTGTTGGCTGGTTTTCCCAGTTAGGTGATGGCCTGGTTGTGCTGCCGAGAGCAAATCATGAGTGTTAAAGTCTCAGCAGTCTACAGTGTTCATTGGCTTTTGGCTTTTTTTTTTTCTTAAATATTTTATTTATTCATTTTCAAGGAGAGAGAAAGAGAGAGAGAGGGAGAGGGGGAGAGAGAGAACGTAAGCACACCAGGGCCACCACCTTGTGGGTCTGGCTTATGTGGGTCCTGGGGAATTGAACCCGGGGCATTAGGCACTGGAGGCAAGTGCCTTAACTGCTGAGCCATCTCTCCAGCCCTAGAATAAATGTTTTAATGGCTTTATAGACAGAAAAAGAACAGAAAGTGGATTGGATGCCTGGTAAGGGTGGAAGGAGATCAAAAATAGGTAAAGAATGGATCAGTTGACCTCTGATTACTTCATTGTACTTATATGTAAGCATGAAAGCAGAGAGAACTTCATTGCCTTGCTAATTGGAACCAAATTCTGGCCCCTGTCTGATTATGGTAAGCTGAGGCTCAAATAAGTGGTCTGCTTTTCACTGAGTGACAGGGAATGTTAGCATGCACAACTCCATCTTAACTCTGAAGCCTGGCTTGTGTGAGTCTAGATTAGGAGATTGGTAATTATTACTCAGCATAGAGGTGGCTAACGACAGTGGAGGTATTAAACTAGTGTGTTCTGTGGGCCAGGCACTGCTCATGAGTTTGTAGAGACAAAGGCAGGAGGACTGCCTTAAGTTCAAGGCCAGCCTGGTCTACAGAGTGAGACCCTGTCACAACCCACAACCCAAAAAAGAGCCAGGATTGCATCTTGACTTTTGATAAACATGCCTAGCCTGTGCTGGACAGAAAACCTGAAATGCTGACTTTGAGCAGATCTCAGCACCACCAGAATTCACTTAGCAAATGCTTGTCTAAGCTTTGTTGGATGCTGGGGGTGATGAAAGAATGAAAAACTGTCTAGAGATGCATATCAGATGCTATTCTTTTGTAGGTGTCAAGGCTGTCACACGCTAACTTACTCCATTACAACTTTCAGAGTAACTGGTAGATGTACTGAGGGACTTCCTTTAAGCATCAGTGATAGAGTTCTTTCTTTTAGATTTGAGTAGTGTGACTTTCTTTTTTTTTTTTTTTTTTTTTTGCGGTGCTGAGGACTGAACCCAGGGACTTGCACTTGCTAGGCAAGCGCTCATCCCCAACCCGAGTAGTGTGATTTTTTTTTTTTTTTGGTTTTTTGAGGTAGGGTCTCACTCTAGCCCAGGCTGACCTGGAATTCACTTTGTAGTCTCAGGTTGGCCTCAAACTCATGGCGATCCTCCTACCTCTGCCTCCTGAGTGCTGGGATTAAAGGCATGTGCCACCATGCCTGGCTCGAGTAGTGTGATTTTTTAAAAAAATATTTTATTTATTTTCAAGCAGAGAGAGAGAGAGAGAGCACGCACCAGGGCCACCACCTTGTGGGTCTGGCTTATGTGGGTCCTGGGGA
>PVHP010029537.1:0-22320 GCA_004024765.1 Zapus hudsonius
CCCGCCCCCAGCCGGTCTATCCGGCGACCTCAGCTCTCCCGGGCGCCCTCACCAGGCTGATGAGCTGCGCCAGATGGAGACCAATGCTGACCCCGACCCGGTCTCCCACCTCCCGCGCCGGCCGAACAGTGCTATCGTAGCCGGAGAAAAGTTTCTCACGCAGCCGGCCTTCGGCTTCCGACCCACAGGCGCCTGGGGAAGGAAAGCACAGGGTGAAGAAGCCCTGGTGTCTGGCTACCACTGCTGCCCGGGTCTCTGCCTCTTCCGAGCTCAGGCCTACCTGGGGCTAGGGGCGCCCCCAGCACCCCCAGAAGCAGCAGAAGTTCCCCTAAGGTCATTGCCTGGCCGCGTAGTTCAGCGAGTTCTCTCCAAGAGCTCCAGGGGCCGCCAGAGCAGGGGAAGTGACGAGAAGCCCAGGAATGTGCACCTGTTGTCGGGGGACCAGCCGCCAGCACCCCCCCCACCGCCCCCGGGACTTGGTCCCGCCCCGAGCAAGTGCCCGCTCCCTCCACTCACAAATGTCAGATAACACTTCGTTGTATAAATCGTCTTTAATTGAGAAAGCATGGATTGCAGACCTGGTCCCCTGAGAGCAGAGCCAGGAGATGGGTGGAGCCTGAGCAGGGTTTGTGTGAGGGAGGGGACATCTCTTGCATCAAGCCAGAAAAAGAGCCTGAGGAAAAGTGATCTGCCTTCCAGTACGAGCCCCTCCCTTAAGGGCCTCCCTACGTCTAGGTCTGTATGGCTCCGAGTCTCTCCCCTAATTCACTAGTGTGGAGTTTCCCCTAGCTCGCCATGTTTTCAGAAAAATCTAATCAGGCCCTTTTTGGGTACCTAAAACCCAGCTGAGGTTATAAGCTGTAAGGTAAAGCAAATTCTATTTAGTTAGAAGCGCTGGGGGTATATGAGATCCGTGAGTGGCCTGACTGGTAGCTGAAAGAGGTGAGATTTATTGCTGAATTGGGGTCTCCTCACTGGGAAGAAGGTGAGGCTGTATCATATTTGTCTTTTTCTATTCATTCTAGACTCATTGCCCTTAAAGAAGATCTTAACTTTTTTGTTTGTCTGCTTGTTTTGTTTCTTGAGGCAGAGTCTCACTCTAGCCCAGGCTGACCTGGAGCTCACTATCCCCGTGTGGTCTTGAACTCATGGTGATCCATCTATCTCAGCCTCCTGAGTAGTGGGGTTAAAGGTGTGCATCACCACAGCTGGCTCTGATCCTCCTGTCTCTACCTCCCAAGTACTGGGATTTCATGTTCAACAGAGGACCTCAGCTTTAAAGTGGACCTGGAAATTCCTGCTGAGGTAGCTAAGTGTTCATGCCCCACCCCCAAGCCCAGATACAAGTTTAATCATGCAATGGTTTTGGCTTCTTCCCCCTTCCAGCTTCTCTATTATGAGCCAGGTATCCTTCCAAAATTTCTGTGCCTTTCCCCAGACTCAGTTCCCCTAGAAGGACCCTGACTTTGATGCAGGAATTAAAAACTGCATGTAAAAATAAGGTTAGCATTCTATAGGGAAGAATAAGATTTTTAGAAAATTATCTAGGAAAAACAAGAAGTCTCTTTATTCAATCAGAACTAATTCATTAGCTCTGTGTGTGTGTGTGTGTGTGTGTGTGTGTGTGTGTGTGTGTGTGTGTGTTGGCTTTTGAGACAAGGTCTTGCTTGCTATTATAGCCCAGGCTGGTCTCAACTGGCAATTCTCCTGCCTCAGCTTCCCAGGAGCTGGGATTACAGGCATGTGCCACCATGTCCAGCTCAGCTCTAATTAATTCATTATGACTCAGACCTGGTTCCTATCCAGAACTTATTTTTAATAGATATTATGAGAGACAGTAGAAGGGTGGGTCTAGAATTTACCCTAGAGTAATAATATGGCTTTAGAGGCCCTAGTTCCATCTTGGAAAAATGGCTGAGAGTCATGGTGTGTGTTCTAGAGCTGAGATTCAGGAGGAAGTATGGCTCCATAAAGTTATAGAATACCATGCTCTAGAAGTGGGTTTCTCTGGGATAAGAAGGTTATGTCTATGGTTCCAGTTCAGGCCAAGGCCAATTGCTTCACTAGGCTCAAATCCAGACTACTTTTGTTTGGAAGCCAGGGGTCCATCTGGGTCAAGGATAGAAGCCTGAAAGATCCAGAACAGACCCTGGCAACATGCCTGGATTCCAGCCTAGGGAACACAGAAATGGCACTGGCTGAGATGTTTGTTGTACCAGAATCTGCCCGTTCAAAGGCAGAAGGTAGAGAATGAAGGAAACTAATCCTGAGCTCCAATGGACCTATACATATGGCTCTGTGGCAATGAGAAGAGGTGCAGGGCTCCAGGAAGTGGCTGAGCCAGGTGTACGGAGTGTTAATGCCCTGGCTTTGTCAATTTTGGGACCCCCAGCTTCATCAAGAAAAGGCTTTGGGGGGATGTGATTGTGTAAAGAAAGAAGTGATCAGCCTGGACCATTTTCAGAATCCTTGTCTTTGCCCCTCTCCTAGGTCTCAGGATCTAAGAGCAGTCCTAAAGTCCTAGCCAGCCTGTAGGCTCCCTCAAGGCTAGAGTACCTGGTAAGTCCTGGCTGCTTAGGGCATGTGTGTGGCAGCAGGGGTGAGAACAAGGCCAGGAGCAGGGCTGGGAAACAGGCTGTGGAGGTGGCTGGCTCACTGGGAGCCTCCAGTCCAGGGACCACATCTCAAGGGGCAGGGGGACTGGAAGGGGAGGTCTCAGGGACACTGTGAAGAGAAGGCTCCCGGTACATGGCCACTGTGAAGGGGAGAGAAGAGGAGTAGGGAAGGAGAATTAGGCACGGAGAGACCAGGCAGAACCAGAGCTCTAAGAGGCCTCCCTTCCCCTACACTCACCCTCAGGGAATCCCAACCCAAAAGAGATCCTCAACACCCAAAGACTAAAGCCTTTCTGTTTGGGCTTGTTGAAACTTAACACTCATAGCCTGAGCAGTGTGTCACTAAATGTTCATGTCAAGGTCAATACCCTCCCTCATGGCCCACACATTTTTGTGAGTCCATACCCACCCTCCAGTAGCTTGGGCACAAAGTGGGCAGCTGCCTTGGTCTTCTTGACTCGGTTTCCCTTCATGACCCGGCCCTCCTTGTCCAGGCCTAGGTACCAGGCCCTCCCAGAACGGCGCTGACGGTAGAGAGCAGAGGCATACAGGACATAGTAATTCTCAAAGACGCACTCCTTAAAGCGACACTCCGCTGTAAAATGTGGCTGAGGAGACAAAGACCCAGAAAGGCACACACAAAAAGATACATCACTGGCAGAAGGAAGCCCTTGAGAAGAACAAGTGGGATATAATCCATACATTCTGTGGGGAGGAAGAAAACAACTTCTGAATCTATGCAGAAACCAGAGCAAAGGGAAAACAAGTGTCTGGTAGGCCATGGAAGGGTTACAAACTACATTTAAGGAGACCCTAGAAATAAGATCCCTTCTCTCCACTTCCCAACTTCTCATCACTCTCTATCCTAAGTGACTTTGGTGATAAGTAAAGATAATGTCTACAGGAGATAGGATGAAAAGAGGGGGGTCCTAAAAGCTGAAAAGTTTGGATCATGCAAAGAGCCTGGGAGTACCTAGGAGGGGGGGTTATGCAAGTCAAGGTTGAGCTCTAGAATGTGGTGAGAGTCCTGGGTACCAAATGTCTGTAGCTAAGGAAGGTTGCATATTGGAGGTCCCCCAAGTACCCCAAACCACTCAGCCTCATTGTCTTACCGAGCTATACAGTAGCCCCTCGGCATTCATGGCCATGTAGTGGCCCAGCTTAGCACTCTGGATGGTGACCACACGGAGCCCCACTGGAATCAGGTTGAAATGGGCTATGGAGAGGAGAGCAGACATCAAGACCCAGGAACCACCCCCATTCCAGCTCCAGTGCTTCCCCTGGGAGTCAGGAAGACAGAATGAAAGCAATAGAGTCTGAAGAGGAAATAGAATTGTCCCCTTGTCCCCATTTTCCCCCTTCCCACCCAGCAGCTGGCTTCCCCTCTCACTGAAGGAGCTGGTGTCCTCTGGGGTGCCCTGGATACTCCCGTCGGGATTTGCCTGGAGGTAGAAGCCCTGGCGGCAGAACAGTTTGGTGACGATGCCTTTGAGCTGAGGCTCTGGAGAAAGAGACATTCATCTTTGAAAAATGACATCTCTGTTCTCAGAAGCATTCCTGCGTTTGGCAAAATCACAGGAAAGAAAGAACGGAGAGAGAGGGTCCCAAGGCCCTAGTTTGCTCAACCCACCAAGCAAGCTGTCTCCCACCTCTCATGAATTTCTGGGGAAGCTGGAATGTGGGTCTTTTCCGCTTCCTTTAATCATGAACGTTCAGTTTAATTTATTGAAATTTATTTAAATGGTTTAATTCCTACTCTACAGCTCAACCAGAGTGGGGGAGGGGATAGGGAAGAAGAGGAGACATCAAAAAGCAATGGACAGAACAAGAAACGCAGGGCGGCTGAATATGACAGTTTGGGAATGTTGGGGGGTGGACATCATGGTGACCACAGGGAAGGGGCTCCCCTTCAGAAGTAGCGGTGGGATTGGGTCTGACGCTGACTCAGCACCTGCTGCTGCGGCTGCCGCTTGCTTGGCGCGGGCCTTGCTTTGGCACAGCGCCCGCCTGTCTGATACTGACCCATCTGTCTGTTTGTCTGTCAGTCTGCTGGCTCTTCAGGGCCCAGTTCTCCCTGAGGCTTAGTCTAAGCCTCTCCCCTTCAGTATGGGGTAGGGAACATTCATACCATATCAAGGAAAAGGGGGAGGGGGCCAAGGAGAAGCAGAGGCAGACTGAATCACGTGGGGGCTGGGTCCCACTCAGAGGGTGGGCTTCGGACTGTACCACTACCAATGGCTGGTGGCGGGGGAGGAGGACGCAAGGGGCTACCCTTAGGGGAGCTGACAGCAGGCTGGAGCAAGGCCAGAGGGACTCCCTGACTGTCATACCTACATGGGGATCACACGTTAACCCTCATAACTCTTTTCCTGTCGCTTGTTCTCTGCCGAATTCCCTGTGCCCCCTTGCAGGTCCCCCGACTCTGTGCAGATCTCTAGTACTGAACCGTGTGAGTTCCTCCTGTCACAGGGTCCCCTGAGCCTTTAGGACCCGATTTCGAAGTCGCCCAGGGCTAAGCGGGAGGGGTGTCCAGCTCCCTTCTGGAAGCGCAGGTCACGGAAGGAGGGCACATAGAGGGGGCTGGCCGGGGATATAGCTGCAAGGACACTGGGGGAGAGCTGGGGAGATTGTCACCGAGCCAGGCCAGCTAGACCAGATGGAACCCAGCCAGCCAAAGCGTGGAGGAGCGGGAGAACCGGAGCGGGGGCGGGGCAGCTAGAGCCGCAGAAACCCTCCGGGTGACCCGGGCGTCCGGAACCCCCCAGGCCCCTCCACTTCGGACTGAAAGAATCGCGAGAACCGGCACGTAGGCGGAGAACCGTGGGGGTAGGGACGCCGGTATCGGCAGGCAGGAGCTAAGAAGCTTGGGGCGCCAGACTTGGCCCCTCAAATCTTCCCTTTGCCCTCGAAAGCAAGGAGACTCTGCGCTACAGACAAGAGGGAAACTGAGGCACAGTCTGGCAGACTCTGTCATCCTGGCCCACCCCTTCCACTTTCGGAAAAGCCCTCCCTCCCAATTGGGCTCCATTCTTAAGAATCCCTGGCCTCAACCTCCCAGGCAGAGAGACTTCTGGCCCAGAGACCCTGCCCCAGTCACACTCACCCGGGCCGCGGTCCTGCCGCGTGGGCCGCCCCCCGCACAGTCGCACCTTGGACAGCAGGATGAGGAGCTGTTTCTGGCAAAGGGACTTGGTACCGCGGGGACACACGCGACGCTGCGCCGACACCGGCCGGCTGCCCCCGGGCTCGCGGACCTCCCGCTTCTGCCGGATCAAGCTACTGGCCAGCGCCGCCATGGCGCCCCGGGAGGAGACACCCCCAAACCAGCAGGCGCTCGGAGCGCGCTGGGCTCCCCCAGAGGAGACCTCTCACCAGGGCATGCTCTTGCCGCTAAGAACCTAACTCGCTGCCCCACCCACAGGTCCTGAGGATAACCCTCAGGCTCCCCAGCGTCCCCCCACAACCTCCAGCTCCCACCCTTAGGACCCTGGGCTAACTCCAGCGAATCCAGCAGCCTATTCAGCTGACCTCACCCATGAATTTTATTCCTTACTGAAAACTCTCTCCTTCCCTCCTCTCCAAATTCTGCCTCCACTTCTACCTCAAAGCCCAGACCACCCACCAAATTTCCAAGATGTATTTCCAGTACCCTCAGGGTCCTCGCTACTCTATTTTGGGGCCACTCCTGACCAATCCACTCTTGTCAGGTAAAGGGTGTGGGTCCTTAGCTTTGGGGATATTAGCTCAAGCTCAGCCGCTACCAATGTCAGGGAGGAACCCAGTCTGGGGTGCTTCTTCTTTTGCTACCCTTTAAATGGACTGGATCTCCTATTTTGACACCAAAATTTGCCCTAAGTATGTCTTAGAATATTCAGGCTATCTGGATTTAGTGAGAAAGGGTTCCGAGATCTTCTGGCTGGATGGTGCCTCTTTTCACCGTCACCTCCATTTCTGGTCCCACAGAGTTGCAGCTGCTGAAACCCTTTCCTCACCTTTTTAGCCTCCACTCTTTGGAAGTCACCTCCAGATCAGCCTTTCCTAGTGCATATACCAGGTGGTTGTCTGGAGGACCCTCTGTCACCTCCAAACAAGGACCATCCGTCGTTTTTGGTCTTTTTTCCCTTCTGATTGCCCCTTAAATTTCCTCAGGGACAGCTGGTGCTGTTTAGATCCCACGCCCTCCAATCTAACCAGCCCCCCAAGAGAGGAGTGCACCCACGTTGTCACCACTCCCCAAATGTGAATAAGCCCCCAATAAGTCAAAGCGCATCAAAGCTTCCTGCGACAAGGCTTTCTCGTCCTCCCCCGAATTGCCAATTGCTCCCCCTCTTGCCTTTCCCCGACGCCCCTCCACCTGTCCCGTCCTGTTGATCCGGGCGACGGGTAGCGCTGGCAACGGCTCCAGGCTCCTCCCTCCCTGTCCCCTGCAAGCGAGCTTCCCCCCAAAGCCTGGCCAGGCGTCCCAGACCCCCAGGAATGGATGAGGATGTCTCTGTAGAGCGCTCTGGTTCGGCGAAGTCAGGACCCTGGGCCTGAAGGCTAGAGCGGGCAGAGCGGTGGCAGCGGCGGTCGCGGCAGCAGCTGTGGGAAGCTGAGGCGGTGGCAGCGACAGCAGCTCCCCCTCCTTGAAGTGCCGGCCTGGGGGCGGGGCAGGGGGCGGAGACGCTGGGAAAGGCGGGGTTGTGAAGCGGGGCGAGCGGAACCCTGGGGTTCCTTGGAAGCCTGGAGTGGGGACGGTCTTCGAGACCGGAGAAGCCTAGGCAAAACCGCAAGTCTCAGGGACAAGGGATCCTGAGTCGAATCCTGGATTTGGGGCGCTTTCTATGGAATGGCGACGTGGGAGAATGGAGGGACTCTACTGGAATGGAAGTGAAGAGTAGGGAGAAGTGGAGAGATGAGGTGACTGTAAGATCCGCCTTGGGGGCAAAAACTGGCTTTAATACCTGCTTTTGTGTGAGGTGTGCCAAATTGATCAGCCCCAGGTTTCCAGAGCTCTCTCTTCACTTTGTCAACAAACATATTACTCCCGCCTCCGTTGACTGAAAGAACTGGGGATAGAGGTTGCAGGGACGACAGCACGGGCAAGAGGGGTGCTGGCCAGATTTGGAGAACCCTGGGCTAAAGGCTGGACAGGGAAATGGGCAGGAATCATGGGGAGCCCTTTCAGAAGAGAGACTTTGGGGCCCAGTGCACACCATCTGCCTCAAGTGAGAGGGAGGAGCAGTCCCCTCCACGTCCGGCCTGCCAATGGAAACACTTTCCACGCGAGTAGGAGTAGAATCTTTAATGGGTCCCGCCTCCCACGCCGGCTAAGCCGCCCCCCTTGCGGGCAAGCTTGGCTTCCTCTACGGCAGCGCGCAGGGCCTGGGCAGGGTCCCCGCGGAGCTGGACCAGTCCCCCTAACAAAGCAGCGGTGCCTTCCCCCGCACGGAGCTTTCGATCGCTCAGAAAATAGTGAGGTAGTGTCCCAGCCTCCAGCACCCGGCCGAGCTCATCGAGCAGCCCGAGGCAACAAGCGCCCGCATTCTCGGGCCGCGCCAGGTAAAGCGCCGGCAGCCGCTCGCACGCCCAGTACAGCAGCGTCCGCAGGAGGTAGGGCGCGGCGGCCTGGGTCCCCGCCACCAGCGGGCGCAGCAGCGCCTGGGCCGCCGCGTGCGCCTGGAGCAGCGGCGCGGGTATGCGCGCCTTGAGCGCCAGCTCCTGGCGGGCGAAGCAGAGTTGCCAGCCAGAGGCGCCCTGCTGCTGCTCGATGCAACCGCCTGGCACCAGGTAGAAGGAAGCCGACTCGGAGGCCAGTGGGCCTGCCCACGAGTGGCTACGAGCACCCTCCGGCCAGCCGGTCACAGACACTACGGGGATCAGATCGAAGAGCAGTAGGTGGCGCGGTGGCCCGGGCGTTGCCACGAGGACCGTGGTGACACCCGCGTGGCGAGCGGCGTGCACCAGGCGCGGGGCACCTGGCACCGGGATTAGGGACTCGGCTATCCCAGCCAGATTCGTGAAAAACCATTTAGCAACCTTAGCGGGACACAAGGTGGGCCATGCCTTGGGATCCTCGGACAGTTCTGGGGCTGGACTTCCGAAGGCCGCTGGGGTGGAGTCACGATCCAAGGATGCGGGGCAGCCAAGATCGGTGACGTCATGCTGAGGCGATCCGGGCCCTGAAAGGTCACTAGGTGATTTTTCCAAAGAGACGTGCGGCTCAGGCTCAGGGACGTAACTGTGCAGCTGCTCCTCGGAGCTTTGCTGGTCCGTAGGACTTTCTTTGCTACAGGTTTGATGAATCGAATCACGTTCCTTTGGGACAGGGGGTTCTAGGCAATCCTGCCAGGCCTCGCGGACGGAAGTTCCGCACACCAGCCCTGGGAGGCGGAGCCATGCGTAACAGGATTCCTGGTCCAGTTGCAGCTCCGGCCCAGGATCATCCAGCGAAAACACCGGCACGAGGAGTGTGAAGCCGACATCATAGTGAGGTCCCCGGACGTAGGGACCTAAGGGTGCATGCCCCAGATCCAGGGAGCCTTCGCGAATCCCACCGCGAAGCAATAACAGCTCTGCCTGGGGTGGAAAACGGGGGTCCCGGCGGTGAACTAGACCTAAAAGATAAGAAAGGATCGTGAAGGCATCATTGTCCAGAGTCGGGGCCGTGGAGTGCCAAGGCTAGAGGGCTGCAAGTTCCCACGGGCAAGAAGAGTTACTTACCAAGCAGAGAGAAAACAAAGTCTTTGGCCCGGAGGAGGTCGGCCTCGGGCTTGGGCCCCTCGCTCCAGCTCTCCTGCACACCTAGCTCCTGAATCAGCTGAGTCAGCTCCTGCAGCTGTGCCCCAGAGCAGAAGTCTATGTCCGTGAGCGGTCTGGCTGGGGCTGGGGGTGGCGGGCCCCACCAGGGGCCACTCCCCCACACTGTGGAAACCATGCTAAAGTACAGACGGGAGGTGGCCTAGGCAGGCCTTTCCTTTGCTGGCAAAAAGTCGCTCCAGGTCTTCCTTTCTTCTGAGGCAGCCCACAAATGGGTCTGATAGATGATTTTAGTCTTCCAAATAAACAAATACCTCCTTCGTTCCTTTCTCATGTGCAGGAACACGCCCCGGTGAACTAGTTCACCTGACTCAGCAGGTTAAAAAAACAAGTTCTGGGAGGTGAAGTAGCCAGTCTTCACCGCGTCCCTGGCCTACCTTATTATAGACTTATTGGTCTGCAGCTTTCCGCACAGGACCCGGTAGCTGCATAGGTGCGGTAGAGAAAGCCCGGAATGATTCAACAGGTAACTTCTTCCTGATGTCCTCAGGCCCACGCCCCTAAATTTAGACCACGCCTCTTTCTGGGAGCTGTGGAGGTGGTTCTGATCTGGTCCTTCCTTTAGCCCTGCTGAGATCTCAAGATACTCTGGGAGTTGTAGTTTTCCCATCCCTCCCACCAACCTGCGCTTTGGAGCAAAGCCTCCACATCCCCGCAGCCTTTTCCATTCCGCTGAAGTCGGGTTTTTTCCCCTCAATTCTCTACCCCCCCCCACCCATAGGTCTCGCTGTAACCTGGAATTCACTATATAGTGTCAGGCTGGCCTCCTATCTCTGCCTCCTAAATGCTGGGATTAAAGATGTGTGACACCACACCCTACTTCCCCTCAATTGTATTTATTTGTAACTGCCAGGATTTCTTGCAGCTGCAATCGAACACCAGAAGTACGCTGGCTTTACGTGGGTCCTGGGGAATTGAATCCTTTCTGGGCAAGCACCTTTCCTTCTGAGCCATCTCCCTGGCCACAGTGAAGTAATTCCTAATGGAAGTTATAGTTCCTTTTCTTTAATTTTTGTGTGTGTGCAGGTGTGCCAGGGCCTCTTGATGCTGCAAATGAACACCAGACTCATGATATATGTTGTATTCTAGGCAGGGTCTCGTTCTTGCCCAAGCTGAACTGGAACTCTATAGTCTAGGCTGGCCTCAAACTCACAGTGATCCTCCTACCTCTGCCTCCCTACTGCTGGGATTAAAGGTGTATACCACCACACCCAGTTCTTGTGTCCTTTTTTTTTTCCCTTTGAGACAGGGTCCAAAGGTGTCCTAGAAATTACTAGTAGTCCCGGCTGACCTTGGATTCATGGGTATTCTCCTGTCTCTGTCTTTCAAACCCTGGGAGGGATTACAGACATGCACCACCAGGCCTGCCTGGAAGATGCAGTTTCTATCACTGTGTATTCTTCTGAGTCTATACAATCCCACACAGACATTCCTTGAAGTAGAGAGAAGGATGGATCTGCAAACAATAATGAAGGGCACACCCTGAATCCCATTTGTAGGCTCCATAGTCACATTGGGGTCCTTTAAGGAAATTATGACTTCATTTTATTTTCTTATATTTATTTATTTGAGAGAGATAGAAAGAGGCAGAGAGGGTTAGATACATGCAACACTTAGTGCATTTGGCTTTACATAGGTCCTGGGAAATTGAACTCAGTCAGTCTTTACAAGCACGCAGCATGCAAGCATGCTCCTTTAACTGCTGAGCCAGTTCCCCAGCCCACCTTCATGTTAGAGATAGGGAGACTGTGGCTTTGAAGGGTTGTGCATGATTGGGAGGCTGAGAAAGGAGGATGGCAAGTTGGAGAACAACCTGCGAAATTTAGGCGCTTTTTTAATGAAATTAGGAGCCAGGCATGGTGGCACATGCCTTTAATCCCAGCACTTGGGAGGCAGAGGTAGGAGGATTGCCAGGAGTTCTAGGCCACCCTGAGACTACATAGTGAATTCCAGGTCAGCCTAGGCTAGAGGGAGATCATTCCTTGAAAAACCAAATATAATATACTTTCAATGTGATATATATACACATATACATATAAAAAATTGAAAGGCAAACCTTGCTTGTCATTTTCACTTTTTAAGAGGTAGTTCAAGACCCTACCTTGAAAAAAATAGGGCTGAAGAGATGGCTCAGCGATTAAGGTGCTCGCCTGCAGAGCCTAACAATCTGAGTTTGATTCCCTAGCACCCATGTAAAGTCAGATGCACAAAGTGGCACATTCATCTGGAGTCTGTTTGCAGTGACTGGAGGCCTTGGCATGCCCATTCATTCTCTCTCTCTTCTCTCTCTCAGCTGGCAATAAATAAATCTATTTTTAAAAATTATACATTGCTTATCCAAGGTTAAAGCCGAGTCATGCAAATGTTGGAAAGGGTCTGTCTGTCTGGGAGGGAGGCATCTTCTTAGAAATCAGTGGTGGTAATAAGAAGGTAGGAACATATAGGTGGTGGCACAGGAATGGGCATCTGCCTTACGAAGAGACACATAGCAATGCTGCCCTCACACATGCAGGCTCTTGACAGGGAAAACACCTTGGAATTCACAGGTATGTATACACAGTAGCTATCATGACTAAAATTCAAGTCCAGAGGAAACTCTCAGCTACACTGGGTCAGGTCATGGAAAATAATCAAGGAGAGGAAATTGCTTTCAGTAACCTGTGCTACCAGGGACCAGAGTAAGTCAAATACAGGATGGGACCAGGAGCCAGGATAATGGGACAGAAAGATAGAAACCAGTGGCCTGCTCCTGGATCAGACTCCTCTGTCACTGGGCTGGAACTTCTTGCATTCCATCTGCCCAACATCTCTCTCTAGAGTAGGGTAGGCCTAAATTCTTGGGTAAGAGAATTAAGAATATTTTGAAATATTAAAGTCCTATGCCAGGTGTGGTGGCTCATGCCTATAATTCCAGCACTTGGGAGGCAGTGATAGGAGAATCATGAGTCCAGCAACCAGTGAGGTCTTGACTCAAAGATAAATAAATAAATAAATAAATAAATAAATGAAGGAAGAAAGGAAGGAAGGAAGAAGAGAAAAATTAGAGGTCTATGAAGGAAGAGACTCTGAAATCAGATTTCAGTTGGGAAGCCCAGACATAAGGGGTTCCCAGTGGCTAACATGGAGAGCCACCAGAGTCAGGGAACTGAGCGCACTGGAAACAAGGGCTAGGAATGTAGTTCATATAATCTGATTGGCACAAGAGGCCAGATAAGAAAACCGAAGATGGGGCTCTTTCTTCTAGTTTGAGATAACCTGGCATCAGGCATCCATCCCTACATCTCACTTCCTCCTCAGAAGATAGCTTCTGAGCCACCCTAAAAACAAAGTTCTTTAGGAGCCCTGAGGGTGTTAGGGATGGGTGTTAAGGGAAATAAAAGTTCTTTAAACTCTAAAGCATTATTCCCCAATATTATTTTTTTCTTTTTGTGTGTATGTCTGGCTTTATGTGGGGTGGCTGGGGAATTGAACCTGGGTTGTCAGACTTTGCAAGGAAGCATCATTAATCACTGAGCCATCTTCCCACCTGCCTTTTTTTTTGAGCCAGAGTGTCATGTAACCCAGGCTGGCTTTGGATTTCTCATGCAACTAGAATAAGAACTCCTGATCCTTCTGCCTCTATCTCCCAAATGCTGGGATTATGGGTGGCGCCATCATACCTGGCTGGAATTTTAAGATTCTGCTTATTTATTTATTTGCAAACAGAAGAAAATAGAAAAGAAACAGAATGGACACACCAGGGCCTCCAGCTGCTGCAAACAGACTCCAGAAGCATGTACCACTTGGTGCATCTGGCTCCATGTGGGTTCTGGAGAATTGAACTTAGGTCATTAGTCTTTGCAAGCCAGCACCTTAACTGCTGAGTCATTTCTCCAGCCCTGCATTTTAAGTTTTAATTGACATTCTATTCTATTAGTCACATTTGGCTAGTGGCTACTGTATTTATTTGGCTAGTGGCTACTGTATTTTCAGAGGTAATAGCTCTAGTGCCTGGAAGATCATGGGCTTAGCTATAAAGCTATGGAGGAGGGACAGAGACATGATATTTCCTGTCCTCTTCAGCCCGAGTGAGGATGGTCAGCATCAGGGATAGGGCTAGGATGGATGTCTGCAAACAACCACAGAATACTTCTCTCACCTCTTTATTTCTGATTCATATTTACCCCTCTTTGCCTGAGGTCCTCATCACATTTTGATATCCCCACTCCTTGAGAGTCTCCCCTGAGTTGCTGGGTGCCTCTTGACGAAGGCACCTGGGAGAGAGAGCTTCACACTTGCTCCTGCCCATTATTAACTGTCTCTGGCGGGTATCAAAACTCGCATGCCCTGCCCGAGTGCCTGGTCCAGGGGAATGGTGTCTAGAGTTGATTTTTGGAGGCATAGACATCTGGCGATAGTTCTGGCAGGCTGAAAGAACCGTATCCACAGGGCAGTATACATAGTCTTGAATGCCTGCCTGCCGGGATAATGATTGCAGCTCAATTAGTACGGGTACCTCTGATAAGGTTTTCAGGTCACTGGAAGTCACCTGGGCCTTGGAAGGGCAGGAGTTTTGATTGGTTGGGACAGAAGTCCAGGACACATGGTGTTTTGCATCCTCCTCCTGAAAGGGCATCTTATATACAGATGACTTTGTTGGGGACAATGTTGGCTTTAGGGTTTGAAGTGGGCTCATGGCTTGAGCAGAATCAGTACCTGGAGCAAGGCTGAGGTTCTTGTGGAGGCCAGAATCTGGGATAAGGTCTGAATTCTTGTGGAGTCCAGCTTCTTGTATTGTATGAATTTTAGTCTTGGGGAGGCCAGAGCCTTGGGCAAGTGCTGAATCCTTATGAGGGCCAATATCTTTATTAATTCCTGAATACTTGTCAAGGTTAGGGTCCTGGCTATGCTCTGAGTTTCTGTAAGTGCCAACATCTTGGGTAAAATTAGGTCTTTTTTCACCTTCAGTGACTTGGATAATGCTAGGACTCTTGTGGCAGCCAGAATCTTGGGTAAGACCTAGGACTTTGTATTTTCCAGAATCTTGGATAAAATCTAGATTCTTATAGTCTCCTGATTCTTGTGTGAGACCTGAGTCCTTATGGAAGCAAGAGAATTGGCTCTTGTGGAGACTAGATTCCTGGGTAACCCCTGAGCTTTTGTTGACTTCAGAGTCTTGGGTATGGCCCCGACTCCTATAGACTCCTGGTTCTTGAACATTTCCTGTACTCATGTAGCCTCCAGAATCTTGAGAAAGGCCTGACCTCTTTTGGTCTTGACTTTTGTGTACTGCAGTGTCTTGGTTTAATTCAACATTCCTGTAGATTCCAGAGTTTTGCATAAGACTCAATCTTTCCTGGTCAGAAGTTTGAGTACATAATATATTCTTGTGGAGGTTAGAATGTTGGATGAGATGTGGGTTCCTGAAGACAGCAGTATCTTGAGTAGCATTTGAACTGCTTGTGGGGCCAGACTCTTGAGTAATTCCCAGATTCTTGGGAAGGCCATCATGGGAAGGGCTCAGATTCATGCATAGGTAAGGGTTTGCAGTAAGGCCTGGGTTCTTGTAGCTATCTGGGTTTTGAGCAAGGCCTGGGTTCTTGTGGGTGTCTGGATTTGGTATAAGGCTTCGATTCTTTTGGAAGTCTGGATTTTGGGTAAGGCCTGGGTTCTTGAGGAGGCCTGGATTTTGGGTAAGACCTGGATTCTTATGGAGGTCTGGATTTTGGGTAAGGCCTGAGTTCTTGTGGATGTCTGGATTTGGGATCAGGCCTGGATTCTTGTGGATGCCTGGATTTGGGATAAGGCCTGGATTCTTGTGGAAGCCTGGATTTTGGGTAAGGCCTGGATTCTTGTGGAGGCTTGGATTTTGGGTAAGGCCTGGGTTCTTGTGGAGGCCTGGATTTTGGGTAAGTTCTGGGTTCTTGTCAAATCTGGCATTGTTGGAAAGGCAAAGGATCCTTTGAAGGTCAAATTCTTGCATCCGGCCTTGACTCTCAGGGTGTTGGATCGAGTGATGAGAAATGGTGGGAAACTGAGAAGAGTTAGGGAAGTAGGAATTGGGGACAGCCAAAGAAGGCTTGGGGGTTGGGAGAAAGATGGGAGGGGATTGTGTTAAATTGGGGGGCTTCTGATGGTTGGATTGAGATAGAACATAGGTTCTGGGAGGAATAAGTGGCAGAGAAAGAGTGCATGGTGGAGCAAAGGTAGACAGTGATCTCTGAGCAGTGCTTGGAGAATGCAAGCAAGGTTTAGAAGGAGCATCCTGGGTGTAGACCAGGACCTTGGGGTAGACTGGAAGCTGCAAGTCTGTATTCTTCCTCTCAGCACTGCAAGGATGGAAGCTGCAGTAAGGGAAGGTCTTAGGCTGGGAGAGCTTGTCTTTGGCGTCATCTGAGATCTTCCATTCCATATTCCCTAATTCCAGGTAGCCCAGTATTGATCCTGCAGGAGGCTTAATGCTGTCTCCTCCATCTTGCTTTGATGTTTTCTCAGCAATACCAGAATTTACCAGGTCCTGCCCATCTTGAGGCTTAGAGAGGCCATACAAGTCCTTTCTGGAATGCCTAGAGTTCTGGGACTGCTTAGGGAAGATGTTTTGTTTTGCCCTGTGGGCATCATAGACCACATGGCCAGGAGAAGAGTTGTGGTCCAAGGCAGCCGAGGTAGTTCCAGGAGTTAGGGTAGTGGTAGGAGTGGTGGGAAGTGCTGGGACAGTAGCTGTAGTGGTAGTCAGGACCTTGGCCAGTGCTGCCAAAGTGGTTGGGGCACTGCCTGGGACAGATGCCAGAGCAGGAGATATGGTTGGGGCCAAAGTTGGGGGAGGTTCTGGGGCAGAGATTGGGCCATGGACTGGAGTGGGGACATAGGCATGAATTAGAGAATGGGCTAGGGTATTCACTGGGACTTGGGGTAATGTCTTCTCAGGGACATCAGTCTGGGAGTGGGTCCAGGTCTGGGCTGGAATTTGTACTGGGTCATGGCCTTGGGAACGGGAGGAGGTTAAAACAGGGGCCTGGGCTGGGGTGTGGGCTAAGGTTTGCTCATGGCTGTGAGCTGAACTCTGGGCTGGAGTAGGGGCTGGGCTAGGGTTGGGGTTAAGGGCTGGAATCTGGACTGGGATAGGGACTAGGCTGTGGGACTGGGCTTGAGCCAAGGCCTGGGATGAGATGTGGGCCTGGGCTGGGATAGGGGGTGAGGCTTGGGCTGAGGTATGCTCAAGATCCTGTGCCTGAAGGTGAGGGCACTCTGTGGCATGGGTCTGGGCTGAGGCATGGGCTGGGCTGTTGTCTTGGACTTTGGTCTTTCTCTCTTGGGCTAAAGAGTGTGGAGGCGTGTCCATCTTGTTCATCTTTGGAAACTGGGAAGAAATCTCTGGCCTGGAAAGCAAGGAAGCCTGGGCCTTCGTAGATGTGACTTGAGGATCCTTCCTGGATCCCATCATTCCCTCCTTCCAGAGTTCCCATGGAGCCTCTGTGAGATCTGTGGGGTGTCCACATTGAGGTGGCATCCAGCAGCACCTAGAAATCTTCTCATCATTTGTGTCTGGTATCCAGGAGTCAAGGTGGTTGGCATACTCAAGCAGGAAGTTGGGATGATGATGGAAGTGGGAAGAGATTCTTGGGCACGAGTTCTTGGGATCTGTGATGCAACACATGCATACTGGTCGGCTATTCAGACCACTGGGGTGCTTATCTGTAGGGAAAGGAAGAATAGGACAAGGACTGGGTGCTCAAGGTCCCAGGGCACTGAGAATAGAGACTGGGAGAAAAGAAAGGGAACAAACACATACCCACTGGGGCCCACTCACCTTTGGGGAAAAAATGATGGAAAAGAATCCGTAAGGAGCTCTTCAGGTGCCTCCAGAGCTAAGGCAAGCAGGGGAAGGGGAGTCCAGAGTAGGGTGAGCACAGAAGTCCAATGTCTGGCCACATCCCAGCAGCCCTCCCCCTTCAGTCCCTTCAGGACCCCAGAGCTCATACTGGGTATAGTGGTGCCTGTAATCTAGCCATCAGGAGGCTAAGGCAGGAGGATCTCAAGTATGAGGCCAGCTTGGGCTGCACAGTGAGACCCTATATTCAGAAAGGAAGGAAAGAAGAAAGAAAGAAGAAAACAAAAGAAGAACCCAGAGCTCCCTCTACCCTGATGCCCAGACCCTGTCCTGACCAGAGTCACCACGTTGACCCCCACGTTGAGCAAGATGAAGCTGCCCAGGATCAGAAGGATTGAGTCTCCTAAATCTTGACATTTCCTGGGATTGGTGCCTGAGCATGCTCCATAGTGGACTTGTTCACCCATGACCTGGGCTCCCAGACTACCTGAAGTCCCGTAGCCCCCACATACTCACTAGGAAACAGACTTTTCTGGTGGGGGAGGGGAAAAGGACTGAGTCATAATGGGGCAGGTGTTTGGGATCACAATGAAGGAGGTGTAGGAAGGGGAGGAACCAGAGTTCCCAGGTCATCAGTTACTCCCTCACTGTATTGATTTGCTCAGCTCAAACATTCCTCATTCATGTTATCATTTCTACAGTTTCAGTTGAGAATCTAAAATCCTTCAGTCCTTGATCATTCTGGGAAACTGGGAGGAGTTTGGCCCCAGAGCCTTGGCTGGAATCTAGAGCCTTAGCCTTCTTCCTGCCCTACACTGGGCCTCAGGCCTTGATCTCCCTGCCCTGCCCTCAGTTTCTGAGCCCCCTTTGGAACAGGAATAGCAGAGACTGGGTGGGTGCTCAGAAACCTGTAAGCTACAAGACCTTAGTGTACTTACCATGCAGGACCAGGAGGGGCTGCTGGAAAGCATGGCCACTGAACAGAGAGAAACTTTGTGGCAAGGAGACACTGGTTTCTCATTTGGGGAACCCAAGGGCAAGCCCCCGGATGACAGTAGGAAAGCACATATCAACAGGCCACACATGATGCCATAATGTTAGACATACCAAAGCACACACCACCACCAGGTTTCCTGGACTCCGTTTCGCTTTATTTCTCTCTCCATGACCTGGCCCACTACCCACATTCACGTGCTAGTCAGGTAAGTCTCCGGCTTTTATGCAGAGAGGGCCTTGAGGTTGAGGTGGAAGGGGGTGGCAGGGAGTTGGCCCTTCCTTTGCTCTCCTGCACTTGCCGCTTCAGCTCCAGGCTGTCATACACTTGGTAGCTGGCATTGCCACCTGGATTCCGACTAAGTGGAACAAAGGTGGTTGGAGGTGGGGTGGGATCAGCCTGGATTTCTGTTAAGGGCTGGGAAGAGTAAAGGAGCAAGCCTGAGCTGGCAGCCGGGGCTCTTTGGTAGGAGGTCTCACCCAGTGCCGTGAGGGAGGTGGAGGCGGCCAGAGGATGCCGAGTGGGCATAGCCTCGGCCCAGTCAGCTGTCCGACGGCGTACCTCATGAGACTCACGGGAGCTGTAACCCAAGTGTCCCATGGATTGGTGTGGACTGCGATTGGGCTGATTGGACGCATAGCCAGGGAGGCCCCTTCCTTGGGACTGTGGGGAGTTGTGTTCCCGGTGATACCCCTGGGCCTCTGGCCGGTAGTTCCTAGACACAAAGGCAGGAGGAGGCTCAGAGCACTCCGCACCTCGCCGCCGCTGATCCCAGGCATCATACATTACGTGGCCCCCCGAAGAGTAAGGGCTGTATCCTCCTGTGACCCAAGAGGTGTTAGGGAGCAGTCGTCGGGGGGACCGTGGTGATGAGACCCCCTGATCAGCTTCCACATTACCCCACATCGGGGACTGGGAATAACTGGGTCCAAAGGACTGTAGCCTCAGCTCTGACTTGGCCTCCACACGCTTGGGCAAGCGGCGCAGCTCTGGAGACAGGTAGAGTGAGGGTGGTGGGAAGCTGGCCAGGATCCCACCCTGGCGGCCCCATAGCCCCACATTGGAGGCCATATCCACTGGTTTATAGACCCGATCCCACCCCCCATTTGGGTACTTGGAATGTGGGACCGCCAGATCATTCTCCTCCAGAGAGGAATCTCGATCCTCCAGGTCAAAAAAGGGTGTTGGCTTCATCTGTCCCATTCTGCGGTGGTGGGGTTTTTTACAAATGAGTGGACGGCATGGAGGGAATTGTCTGTGGTTCCATGGTCTCTGCTGGCAGCTGTGGCGGCCACGTTGGCGGCGTCGTTGGCGACAGCGGCGGGGACAGCGGAGGCTGCAGCTGCTTCCCTTGCGGATAAAGGCAGAAGAGCAGCTTGCGGGTCGTGCCATCTTCACCTGTACAGGGTCCAGGGTGCAGTGGAGGTGGATATCCTGGACCTTGGCTGGAGGATCTTTGGGAGGACATTCACTAGCCTGGACTTCATCTGGAAGGAGCAGGAGTCCGTGAGGTCAGGGCAATTTCCAGAAGAGTTCAGGGTTGGGAATATGAGGCATCATTTTTAAGGGCCATGGCAGTGGTGAGGGGCTATCATACTTACTAGACTTACAGTCTGATGCCATACTTTTCTGAGTCAGCCAATAGATGGTCTTGTCCAAGGCATTCTGGAGCCTATGCCATATCTGAGGGTGGTGGAGAGATGGGAGTAAAGGCCAGTTCTCCACCACCATCACCACCACTTCCCAAAGCCCTCCCCACTCCTGCAAGGTGAAGAAGCAAGTTGTAGCAAGCTCCTGTCACCCCTAGTGGTGGTCCACGTCAGCACTGACCACAGTGGCCATGTTGATGCTGATGTTGACAAGAATGATGAGGCCCAGCAGCAGGAACAGGATGTCCTCAGTATCCTGGGGGCTTTCTTGGTCTTGATTGCAGCACCCCAGGGTGTCCTGCCACAGCTGGTTTTCCATGGTGGGGGGGTCCTAGGGCCACGTGGGCCACCCCCCCCCACCTGGCCCGATCCACACTGTACTCATGCTAGTACCTAGAGATACCTACTAGCTGGGGGAGTGAGCCAGGTCATAATGAGGCAAACTAGAGTCACAATGTAGTGGTGGCAGGTCTTTTATATCCACTCTGCTGGTCCTTGACACAGCCATCTTTACTTTTGGCTTCCACTTGATAAAAATCTGGTCTCTAGATACTTGAGTTCAGCCCGCCCCTCTGTCTTTGAGGCTTGCTTAAACCCACATCTGGTTCCTGACATGAAAATATGGTAGCTCATCTTCACAGGGCCAGAACAACCATAAAGGATTTCCTCTATTTCTTTGCTCTTTTGAGACATTATGGCATCATGTGTGGCCTGTTGGTATGTTAACTCCATTCTACTTTGAAGCCAGCTTCTAGAGTGATGACAGAATGGTTATACTTCATAGTCCTGACTCCTCCCTATCCTGACCATTTCCCTGGCATAATTCCTCTTGCATCCATCCCTGTCTGGTTTGAAGCCCTAGATATTGGTGGCCCCTTAGCCCATTGGCTCCTTTGCTTTAGAGTCAGGTGGACTTCTACATTACTGAAGTTGTTATCTCTGCCAGCCAACAACCTCAATTTTGGTTTCTCTTCTTCCAAACCAATTGTTCTCCCAGCTGCCACCTTAAGAAAATCACAGCCCAGGGCAGCAGAGATGGCTTAGCAATTAAGGTGTTTGCCCACAAAACAGAAGGACCCAGGTTAGATTCCCCAGGACCCACGCAAAGCCAAAACCAAAAACATAAAAGAAAATCACAGTCCAGCGTGGTGGCAATAGCACTCTGAAGGCTGAGACAGAAGGATCTTTAGTTTCAGGCCAATCTGAGATAGTAAGATGCACACGCCTACACACACACACACACACACACACACACACACACACACACACACACAGAGGATAAGAGTATGTCTAAGCCGGGCGTGGTGGTGCACGCCTTTAATCCCAGCACTCGGGAGGCAGAGGTAGGAGGATCACTGTGAATTCAAGGCTACCCTGAGACTACATAGTGAATTCCAGGTCAGCCTGGGCTAGAGTGAGACCCTACCTTGGGAAAAAAAAGAGTATGTCTCAGTGGTAGAGGGCTTACCATGTATGCTTGCCCAGCACTGCAAAATCATAATAAAAAAAAATAATAAACCCAGGCCATGCATGTTGGCACCTGGCACTCAGGAGGCTGAAGTAGGAGAGTTACTGTGAGTTTGAGGTCAGCCTGGAACTACAGAGTGAGTTACAGGTCAACCTGGGCTAGAGTGAGACCCTGCTTCAAAAATCAAAGCAAGGGCTGGAGAGATGGCTCAGCAGTTAAGGCACTTGCCTGCAAGAGCTTAACGACCCAGGTTTGATTCCTCAGTACCTACATAAAGCCAGATGCACAATGTGGGCACATGTGCCTGGAGTTTGTTTGCAGCAGCGAGGCCCTGACACACTCATTCTCTCTCTCTCCTTGCAAATCAATATTTTTAAAAATCAAAACAGAGTTGCCCTCTTAGTGCAGCAGGAAGTGCGTCAGTCTCATAAAAATCAAAACAGGGCTGCAGAGATGGCTCAGCAGTTAAGGTGCTTTTCCTTCAATGCCTAAGAACCCGGGTTTGGATCCCCAGTACCCATGTAAGCCACATGCACAAAGTGTTGGATGCATCTGGAATTCGTTTGCAGTGACTAGAGATCTTGGTACACCAATCCTCTCTCTCTCTCTCTTTCTCTCTCTCTCTGTCTTTCTCACTCACTCTCTCTCTTTGTATGTCTCTGCTTGCAATGAAATACTTTAAAAATTATTTTAAAAAATCAAAATAATAATAATAATAATAATAATAATAATAAAACCCTAACCGGAAGTCAACAGAGCACAAAATAGATGTAGTTGTGACAGGAGAAAAGGAGTCTTTCATGCCAACTTGGCTCTCTTATAGAGTAGCATCTTTTTTTTAAAAAAAAATTTTATTTATTCATTTTCAAGCAGATGTGTGTGTGTGTGTGTGTGTGTGTGTGTGTGAGAGAGAGAGAGAGAGAGAGAGAGAGAGAGAGAGAGAGAGAGCACCAGGGCCACCACCTTGTGGGTGTGGCCTATGTGGG
>PVHP010029538.1:0-22311 GCA_004024765.1 Zapus hudsonius
CCCTCCCTCCCTTCATTCGTTTGTTCGTTCCCTCCCTCCTTCCTTCCTTCCTTCCTTCCTTCCTTCCTTCCTTCCTTCCTTCCTTCCTTCCTTCCTTTCTTCCATCCTTCCATCCTTTTTATGTTTTATTTTTTGAGGCAGGGTCTCAAGTAGTCCAAAGTGGCCTTAAACTTGCTATGTAGCTGAGGATGACTACAAACTTCTTTTATGTGTGTGTGTGTGTGTGTGTGTGTGTGTGTGTGTGTGTGTGTGTGTAGTATGCAGTGTGTGTGTGCAGGTGCCTGCACATGCATGCAAACACTAGACAAGGATGTCACATGTTCTCTATTTCTCTGCCACCTTATTTGTTTGAGACAGGGTCTCTTACTCAACTGGAGTTTGCACTGTTTTTCAGTTAGACTGGCTGACCAGTAACTCTGTCTCCATCCTCCTCAGTGCCCAGCTTTTAGGTGGGTGCTGGGAATCTGGCTTTTGCTTGTACAGCAAGCACTCTACCATTCCCCATCCCCAGCTGTGAACTTCTGATCCTCTCCAACAATGGGTGTGCACCACCACGTCAGCTTCATGCAGGGCTGAAGATGGACCCAGGGCTTTGTGCATGCTAGGCAAGCACTTCAATGGGTTACATCACTAGCCCCCGAGAGGGCTGGTTTTGTCCTGCTACACACACTGGCAGAAATGCCAACAATGGATCCATTCCATGGAGTGAAAGACCAATGTTGAGGGATCTTTGATGAGCGTAGTTAGTGGTGTGACAGTTTGACTGTAAAATGTCCCCATGTGTTTTCAGTACTTAGTCCTCAGCTAGTGGCAATTTGGGAAAAACGATGGAGCCTTTGGGAGGTGAAGCCTTGTTGGAGGAGGTGTGTCACGGGGAAGGGGGTGGATGGAACTTGAGGTTTATTCGTCCAGCCCACTGGGTGTTCAGAGCTACTCCCTCTGACTACTTCCTTCCTGAAGATGTGGAGCTGTGACTCAGGCACCCTGCTCAGGCCCGCCATGCTTTCCCTGCCATGATGAAACTTCCCCTTAAAATGTAAGCTGAAATAAACCCTTTCCTCCATTGGCTGCTTCTGATCAGGTATTTTGTCCAGCAACAGAAAGGTAACTGCTACAGTGGGCAATGATCCAGGGCTCAGGCTCTTGGAATCCTTGATCATTTTTGTCTCCCCCCCCATTGGATTTGCACTTCCTCTCAGCCCCTCCAGTTCTACTTGGTTGGTCAACCTGCCAAGTGTAAAAACGCAAAGGCTGGGATGGACTCCTTGCCCTCCCCTCTTTTCTCTCCCTGTTCTAGCTTCTAGGGAGCCCATCCTAAGGCACAGAGAGCCCCTTCTGTGCCATCTTTACCGAGTGTTGGTGAAGGGGGTGCAGATTCTGTGAGAAGAAGCTTATGGACAAGTGTGGAGACAAACAGGCAGGCAGACAGTTTAGTCGCTGAGTGGTAGATGCCAAGGGAAGGGAAATGAGTGGACAAGCAACCGCCAGCCACACCTGATGTCCTCTCAGGTGTCAACACCAGGACCCACCTGGCCCAGGGACTATCTCATCTCAGAGCAGTCCTGCCAGGTGGACCCCATCAGCCACTTCATTTTTCTCCAAAGGAAAGAGAATCTCCAATGCTGTGTGACAAGATACCTGATCAAAGCAACTCAGGAAGGAAGGGTATGTTTTGGCCCCAGTTGGAGAAACTGTCTTTCATGGAGGGGAAGGCATGACAGGAGGGTGAGGTTGGCTGGTCACAGTGCATCCACAGTCAGGAAGCAGAGAGAGAGAGAGAGAGAGAGAGAGAGAGAGAGAGAGAGAAGAATGCTGGTACTCAGCTTGCTTTCTTCTTTGTATTCAGTCCAGGACCCTGGCCCTGGAATAATACCACCCACATTCTGGTTGAGTTCCCACCCATTAAGAAACTCCCTCACAGTCACTCACAGAGATTGGTCTCACATGTGATTCCAGATTCTGTTGAGCTCACAAACAATATTAACCATCGTAGAGATGTTCAGTGAGTCACCCTGGACTTTATTCCCTTAACCACTTTGCATTGAGTGTCTTCTAGATGGGGGGGGGGTCGGGGGTAGCTGAGCTGAGAATTCCCAAGATTATAGCCAGCCAGTAGATACAGCCTCTGTCCTCGTGGTTAGACGTGATGAGTAAAACAGCCGTGAGCATGCAGGAAGCCCTTGGTTACTTCAGTGGATTGACTCAGGACCCCCTGAGGATACCCCAACCCTCAGATACTCAGCTCCCTTAGAGAAAAAAGCGCAGTATTTGCTTAAAACCTGTGCACCTTTAAATAACCCAACTAGTATCTGATGCAGTAAATATTACACACATAGTTATTATACTGTATTACTGGGGAATAGTCACAAGCAAAAAAAGTCTCTGGGTATTCAGTACAGACACTATTTTGCATGTGTAGACCTGTGTGGTGTCAAAGGGGAAGGCGGGGGAAAAAAAAGAAAGAAAAACTGGCTACCTCTGGTGCAGTCCATAACCCCCTACCCTATGGACAGATCTAGTATGCACACCAAGGAAGTACCCCACTGGGTAGGGGACAGAGAGGAGGGAAATGGGGACACCTTCACAATATTTGCTCATACAATGTATATACATATTCATAATAAAGATATTAAAAGATCAGTGCGGTGTGCACATATGCACGTTCATATATGTATGAGCGTGAGGATCAATCTCTGGTTGACTACTTGACAGGATTTAGAATAACCATGGAAACAAATCTCTGAGCATGTCTGTGAGGAATTTTCTAGATTAAATTCGTTGAGGTAGGAAGGTCCACTCTAACGATGGGCAGTGTCATTCCATGGGCTGAGTTACTGAAAGCAGAGAGCTGGCTGAGCACCAGCAATCATCACTTCTCTGCTTCCTCACTGTTGCAGTTAGTTGCTGCACAGAAAGAACCCAAGCAAAGGCGGCTTGTAGAGGAATGGGTTTATTTGGCTTAAGGACTCGAGGGGAGACTCCATCCTGGCAGGGGAAACGATGGCATGAGCAGAGGGCTGGACATCACCTCCACCATAGCACTGCAAACAGCGGCAGGAAGGTGTGCCAAACACTGGCAAGGGGAAGCTGGCTTATAACCCCATAAGCCCACCCCCAACAACACAGCTTCATCGAGGTTGTAAAACACAAACTGCCATCAGCTGAGGATCGATCTATCAGAACACATTCATTTGTTTGTGGGGGACACCTGGATCAAACCATGACACTCACTGAGGACTGGATGTCACCAACTCATGACATCATGCCTCTCCTGACCTGAAGGTGACCTGGAACTGAACTGAAATGAACCATTCCTCCAGAAACTGATTTTTGTCAGGTAATTTGTCGTAGCAACAACAAAGTAAGTGATACAGTGTGGATATGTATGCACATGTGTGGTGGTCAAAGGTCGATGTAGGGGTGTCTTTCTTGTTTACTCTCTGCCTTATTTCGTTGAGACAGGGTCTCTCACTCACCCTAGAGCTCATGGATTCAGTTAGATGGGCTAGCCAGAGAGCCCTAGGGATTCCCTGTCTCTGCCTTCCCAGTATTGGGATCACAGGAAGGCACTACTGTGTCTAGCTTTTATGAGAGCGCTGAGGGTCCAAATTCAGGTCCTCATGCTTGCACGTCAAGTGATTTACCACTGTGTTTCTCCCCCTCCCCAACTGTTTGTTTTTTCAAGGTAGGGTCTCACTGTAGCCCAGACTGCCCTGAAGTTTACTATGTAGTCTCAGGGTGGCCTTGAACTCACAGCAATCCTTTTACCTCTGCCTCTGAGTGCTGGGATTAAAGGCATGTGCCAACATGCCCAGCCCAACTTTTGTTTTAAACAAATATTTTGGATCTGTGGTTGGTTGAATCTGAGGAAGCAGAACCTGTATATGTGGAGTGCCAACTGTATACACATAATAAATATGAAGGGCAGGGGATGCAGCTCAGTTAGCAGAGTGCTTGCCTAGCATACATGCAGCCCTGGGTTTGATCCCCAGCACTGCATAAACTGGGAGTGGTGGTGTACTCTCAGTTGTAATCCCAGGACTTGGGAGCCAGAGGCAGGAGGGTCTGAAATTCAAGGTCACCCTTGGCTACATAGCCAGTTCAAGGCCAGCCTGGGATCCAAGAGACCTTGTTTACAGCTATATGGAGATATACCACTCTTAACATTCTAAACGGAGATAAATGCTGTGAGAATACCGAGGAGGTGATATTTGGGCTGAAAGTGAAGGAGACAGGGCATACTCGGGTAAAGGAAGGAAAAGGGACAATGTGTGTTGAAGGCCCTGGTAAAGGAGCTCAAAGTGCTTGTGAAGTGGGCAGCAGGATCGGAGGGGCAGTTGGCAGGGACAAGTAGTTCCGATCCTCATCTTGCCACTGCCAGCAGATTTGAGATGTCCCTGCTCATGCTAGAAAGGCCAGAGCCTGAGCCTGAGCCCCAACCCTGGAAAGGAAGTGAGTCCCAGCATGCATCTCATCACATGGACTCAGCAGGACTCTATGCTGGGCTCCTGGGTGGAAATCAACAGAGAGAACACCATCTCTTGAACTCAGAACAACAGTTCTCAAATGTGAATTTCCAGGAGTGCGCTGAAAAGGTCCATTGCCATGAAGTCCCAGCTAATGTAGACACTGTTGGTCAGAGACCGCACGTTGAGAACTACCACTCAGGGCCACTGTAAGCCTAGTGTCAAGGGAGGCGGTTCCCACCTAAGGTTCTCCTTAGGATCAGTCATAGCTGAGTCCTGAGCACAGCAGTGTCCTTGGAGGAAGGTACATATTCTGCTGGAGCAGCAGACAGGCATGACCAGAGCCACAGAGCCACAGAGCCATAGACGATTACACATATACAAAGTTGGGGAGATGACTCAGTGGCATGAGGACCTGAGTTCAATCCATGTCAAAGTTTGGTGTGGCCCTCATTCTTGTAACCCCAGTGATGAGGAGGACAGAAACAGGAGGATCACTGGGGCGCCAGGGTCAGTGAGTAACTCTTTTTCCAGGAAATGAGGCTGGACAGTGATAGAGGAAGACAGCAGTGTCCTCCTTTGACCTCAGGAGGGTACACACATATGTAGATCACACGCACGCATACACCACACACACACACACACATAAAACTATTGTGTATATGGGGATGGGGAGATGGCTCAGTGGTTAAAAGCTCTTGCTTGCAAAGCCTGACAGCCTGGGTTTGATTCCCCATGTAAAGCCAGATGCACAAAGTGGTGCATGTCTGGAGTTAGTTTGCAGTGGCAAGAGACCCTGGCATACCCATTCTCATTCTCTTTTTTCGCTCTCTACACCTTCCTCTCTTCTTGAAAATAAATAAAAATATATTTTTAAAAAGATTGTAAATATGGGGCTGGAGAGATGGCACAGTGGTTAAAAGCACTTGCTTGCAAAGCTAGAAGGCCTTGGTTAGAGACCCTGGTACCCACATAAAGTCAGATGCCCAAAGTGGTGCATGTGTCTGGGATTTGTTTGCAGTGACAGGAGGCCCTAGCATGCCCATACACACTCTCGCACTTTCTTTTAAATACATCATAAAAATATTTTTAAAAGATTGTGTGTGTGTGCACGTGTGTGTGTGTGTGTGTGTGTGTGTGTGTGTGTGTGTGTGTGTTGCTGAAAGGAATTATCTGGCACAATTGTGCAGTCTAGCTCACAAAGCCTGGAGTCCTGGGGCAAGCCAGCAGGACAGGATACAGAGGGAAAAAACAGATCACTACCATACTGTGGGAGGCTCCCTGTGACAATAGCAGATTGTAGCAAGAGGCCCCTCCTCCCACTACCCATGAGAGTCTGCCAATCTACCCTTCTGGAGCCTGGAAAAACAGACAGACAACTGACCAGAGTTCTCTGGGAAGGAGACCAGGAGAACTTTTGATGTTTTGATTGTTTGGGGCAAACAGTGGATCTGTTCAAGAGATAAGTATCTTTACAAGTGATAAATGAAGGTCTTGGTGGATGATCCCTTCCAAACACTTGTAGACCCTTGGTCAAACAGTCTCGGGCCACGAGTGTGTGAGGGGAGAGATAGCAGAAGGCTGTGTAAACAGTAGCAGCCACTTGCAAAGTGGCTGAGCGCACACAGCCTTCCCCTCTGCAGGCATGAGCTCAGTCTGCAGATGATGCAGGGCTCAGGCGAGGAATTTCATGTCAGTTACTAAATAGCCGAAAGAAGGTGCCTTGTCCTCAGTCCATTCCCGTTACAACTGTAACTGTAGCTCGCTCCTGAGTGACTCCGAAGGGAAAGGTTGCCCGTTGATAGCTGTGCAAACAGAGGTCTGTGTAAAGTGCCTATTTGTCCCAAGTTCTGTATTTGTCTAGCTCGCCCCATGTTTTCATAGTGGGCAATTGTCTGAAATGTAAACGTAATTGGAGTGTACTTGAAATAGCACCTGCGGCTCTGCAAACACGCTCATTAATTGGTTTCTGCAGGTCATTATTATTTGTAGACTTGCACTCGTGAATTCAACGACTTGCTAAAATTTCTTTGTGAACCAGGAATCGCTACTCATGGGGTTTTCCTGGCCTTTTGCAGACAGGCAGAGGGTGAAATCTGAGTCCTGTCGTGGGCCCAGTTCCAGCCTAGCCACAGAAAAGGGTGACACTCTGCCTTGTCTCAGGCCTCACGCTGTGAACAGATGTCCTCTCCACAGTCTGTGTAGTGCTACCTTTGCTTAGGTTTTGTTCTTAAAAAAAACCAAACAAACAAACAAACAAAAAAACCACTGGTGATTTCAACAATTTGAAAATGGTGTCAACTGCAGCATCCAAATGTTACTCGTTTTTGCTTTTCTTTTTTAAAATAATATTTATTTATGAGAGAGAGAGAGAGAGAGAGAGAGAGAGAGAGAGAGAGAGAGAGAATGAACACCCTAGGACCTCTTGCCATGACTAACAAAATCCAGATGCATGTGCCTCTTTGAGCATCTGGTTTTACTTGAGATCTGAGGAATCAAACCTGGGCTGTCAGGCTTTGCAGGCAAGCACCTTCATGGGCTGAGCCAGCTCTCCAGCCTGTGCTGTTTGGTTTCTTTGGTTTGTTGTGTGGCTGTGAGTGTGGGTGCACACTTACCATGGAGCACAAGTGGAAGTCAGAAGTGCTAGCCCTCACCTTCCACCTCATTTGAGGCCAAGTCTCTGTCTTATTGTTATTGCTTCTTTTGCCAGGAGAGCAAGCCCACAAGCTCCCCTGATGTTCTGTCTCTGCCCCTCATCTCACCCGATGCTGTGCACTGGGATTACAGATTCCAGCTGTAGCATCTGGCTTTTCATGGGTTCTGGGAGATCCAAAATCAGGTATTCAAGCTTGTATGGCAAGCGCTTTATCAACTGAGCCATCTTCCCAGCCCCAAATGTTGTTTAGTGTTCTTAAGAGGACCGAGCTAGGGAGTGCTTTTCTAAGGGGTGAAAACCCCAGCGTTAGAGGAACTTTCAGGCGTAGGATTAGTGCTGTTGGCTCTGAGTTCAACGTCAATGAATCACAATCTATACTAAGTAGGGCACTGGAGGTGGCTTGAATAGCAGGATCTCCAGAATGTCTTTAAACAGACTCACTCAAAGAAAACATGAAGGCAGAGAGGGCACGATAGAGCAAAACTCCATCCTCATGGAAGCCGGGAGGTAGGAGGATATTAGGTGATTGGGGGTATGCCCTTGAAAGGAATATTGGCTTTTTATTATTAATTAATTTATTTATTTTGGTTTTTTGAGGTAGGGTCTTGCTGCAGTCCAGACTGACCTGGAATTCATTCTGTAGTCTCAAGGTGGTCTTGGACAATTTTTCATTTATTGATTTTTTTTATAAAAAGGTTTCACACATAGATCCCCTTCCCCCACCCCAATTCTGCTGAGGGTCTTCAGTGGGGTTACTGGTATTCACGTGGGGACCAAGAGGCCTCAGTCAGTCACTGCAGAGATGGGGGAACACGTGTCTCAGGCTATTCCCTTCCACCCTGAGGTTCTTACAATCTTTCTGCCCCCTCTTCCGCCATGTTCCCCGAGCCTTGGTGGGCAAGACAGAGATCTGCTTTAGCGTTGCTTTCTCTGGAGCCTCTGGATCTCTGTTTTGATGAGGTTTGAGTGACCACAGTGTCTGTCACCATCTCCCTGGAACTGGTTTTCAGGTGGCTGTGAGAGCAGTATTCGTGTCACCGCTTCTCCTGTAATGACTTCTGGGCCCAGGCAGATGAGGTGGAGGTGACCCTCTCATGGTAGACAGTCACCTCTCTCTTCGTGATGGACTGACATGTCCGTGTTCTCCCCATATTCTCCTCCATCTGTTCCACACAAGCCACCAGGGAACCTCGAGCCGGAGCCAGAATATTGGTTTTTATCTCTTCTCTTCACTTTTCCTTCCTATTCTCTTCCTCTCCCTTTCTCTGTCTCTTTGAGACAGGGTCTTATGTAGCCTAGGCTGGCCTCAAACTCACTAGATAGCTGAGGATGACCTTGAACTTCCAATCCTCCTTCCTCCACCTCGGGAGTACAGGCAGGCACCACTATGTCCAGTTTATGTGGCGCTAGGGATCAAACCCAGAGCAAACACTCTACCAATTGACTTCCGTCCCGAGCACCACAGTCTCCTTCTCTCTCTCTCCCTCTGCTGCCTGACTGCGTGAGGGGAGCAGCTGTGTCCATCATGGCCTCTCTACCTTGAGGTTTTCTGCTGGGTGGGACACAGCCCATTTTGTCCAAAATAATGGACCAATTGACTCTGGACCGGAGCTTCCGAAAATGTGAGCCCAGCCAACCTTCATTTCTTGTAAGTTGTTTATCTCAGACATTTTGTCACCAACACACCTCATCATACCCAGGACCCCCAACAGATGTGAGGCCTGGGAAATGATGGCTCCATTTAACTGTTGTCAGAACAGGCTCTCCAGGGCTCTCCATGGCCCTACCCAGAGCTCTCCATGTCAGACTTGTGGGCGATGCATTTCACCCCCTTTTGAATTCGTGAGCAACATTTATCTGGAGTCTCAATGCGTGAAGCCATGGGTAATTGTTGTGTTTTAAGTGACATCACAGGTAAATGACCCCCACCCCGACCCTGGTCAGCCTTGAAGGATACCTCTCTGCAAGCATAGCCCTCATGACTGCCAGGGGGCTCAGATCAATGGCCCCAACCACAGACTACGAGAACCACTCACAAAACCATCTGAAAGGGAGTCTTGCTTCTCTTCCATCTGTAGACCCAACTGGTCTGAAATCTTTATGGGGTACCAAGAGCAGGAGGCTTCTGGGAAGGGAATCCACAGTGATCTGAATTTAGGTATAGAAGAATATACAAAAGCATCTGAGTGTCCCGCATGGATGGTCAGAGCTGTACCTGAGGGGATTTTTCACGCAGGTATTTGTAGAATAGAATTGAGAGTTTCGGGGATTTAGTGGGCTTTAAAAATTTTTTTTCTCTTAGGAAAAAAAGGTTGTTTAAAGTGACCTGGGTGTTTTAGAAGGAACAAGAGGGGATCACACTGTGATTGATGGTTATTAACTGCATAACCTTGGGCAGGTCAATTACTGCCTCAGAATCTGATACTGCCTGCAAACTCAAGTATCTACATTGCTGTGGGCACTGCAGGGGCTAATTAGGGGGTACAGAGCCCTGAGAGTTTAACCCTCACCATAGCCCCAGGGCTTGTGTTTTACTTTTCTGTATTTGTACCTTACTGTGATAGTTACTCTTAGCCATTGTCAGTTTCACAGGATTTAGGCTCACCATGGAAATCCATCTCTGGACTTGTATGTGAGAGAGTTCTAGATTAGGCTAATGGAGGTGGGAATATCCACCTTCAATGTGGGTGGGTCCACGGGCTGGGCTCCTGGATTACACAGAAAGGAGAAAGTGAGCTGAGCCCTTGATGGTGAATTCATCATTCTGACTGTGGACTTAATGTGATCAGCTCCTGCTGCCATGTTGGACTGTATCCCCCTGAACTGTAAACCAAACTGACTCCTTCCTCCCTAAATTGTTTTTGTCAGGTATTTTATCTCAGCGATGAGACACTTACCCTTACCTTGATGGGCTTAAATCCATTCATTCAGAAGGACACCCACCCTCCACACTTGGGACCAAGCATCTCCGTGCTTCGAGCCTTAACCAGGCATATCCAACCTGTGTTTGTCCCAGGATAGTATGAATGTGGCCCAATCCAGAATCACAAACTTACTTAAAATATGAGGGTTTTTAATGATTTTTTTCTAACTCAATCATGTGATTCTGTAGTCCGAACTTTTTCAGATGACCCTGTAGGGTTTGAATACTACTCATAACACCAATTGTGAGGGTCCAAGGGCTTGAACTCCACAGCCAGGGAGAGAGCATTGCAAGGTGCAGGAAAGCTAAAAAACCATCTCTTTGGAAGCCATGGGAAAGTAGCATGCTTGATTCTGGGAGAGACCCACCACACCACACTTCATTCAGGGAAAGCTCGCTCTCTGCACACTTTGTTCAGTGAATGTCTATGCTCTGCTCTCTGCCCCAGAGCTCAATGGATACCATACACCAGCCATAACAAAAGACGCCAGACACAAAAACCCTTATGTCAGACACCAAAAACCTTATGTCGGACACCAAAAGCCTTATGTCGTTTGATTATATTATCCGTATTCTGTGGATCCATTTCTAGCTGGTTGTCCAGCCGAGGCCATCTTGGCCATTTGTGGCATGTTGTCTAATATACTTTGGGCCTTCTGCTTTACTCACAGACATCATGTCACAACGACAAAAAGTTGGGCAGCACTGTTGCTTTCTTGCTGCTGTATGGACTCCAACTTGACATCTCTCACCCTTCTCTTCTGTGGCCCAGGGACAGAGCGAGCTCTTATTCTCCAGAACTGAGACCTGCCCATCCCTATAGGTAATCTCAGCTCTCCACTCCAGGATGGCCATCCCGGGAGCTTCCTGTGGTCCTTTCAGGCTTCCATGTAACCTGGTGTTCTTCCACGTTCTTCATGCCAGAACCTGTGGGATTATATTTCTCTTGAAAGCCCCTGATTTTCACGAGGATACTGTGGACAGGAAGAGACAAGCTTCCCAAGACAGAGCCATTAATACTGCTGCATAGGAAACTGGCCCAGAAGGTCAAGGGCAAGCACCCCTCTATTTTTTTTAACTCTGCAAGTAAAAAAATAATTAGATAGTTATCAGATACTCTGTGGACCAGCTTCCCTTAGCACGCATGGTGCCCCGTCTATAAGAGGGTCAGTTTAAACCTGTCAGCATCACTCACATGGTCCAGCTGTCTAGGGTCGCCACACACTCTGCTCAACCACATTTGTCTATGACCATATGTATTAGATTCTTTCCTCATTGCTGTGACAAAATGCCTGTGATAAGAAGCAGTTTAAGAGAAGAAGGGTTTATTTCAGCTTCCAGTTCCAGGGGATACAGTCCATCATGGGAGGGAAGGCATGGCGGCCCACTGGTCACATGCAGAGAAACCATAGGAAGTGGGACAGAGCTACAAAACCTTAAGGCCCAACCCCAGTGACTGACTTCCTCCAGCAAGGCTCTGCCTCCTAAAGGTTCCACAACCTTCCCAAACAGCACCACCAGCTGGGAATCAAGTGTTCAAACACATGAGCATATGAGTATTTCACATTTGAACCGCAACACTTCATTCTCCTAAAAGCCAGTGGCAGCCAGAAGAAGGGTCCCGGGCAATAATAGGTGTGGGCAGTCAGGCAATGGTGGGCATTTCTATTGCACTGCTCATGAAGGGTGGTTGGATTAACCCAGCCTGGGTTTGGGTTACTCACCAACAGCCCACACTCACCCCTTTTCCTGAAACCCCAGGCTCCCACTGCAGCTAGAGTTTGCTTGCAGGTTTCTGTGCAGATCTGTTCTGCTACCAAAGAGCCCCGTCTCCATATCTGAGCCTTTCCGTGACTCTCTGCCTGGTGACCTATACAATAATGCTTCCTGCTACACCCCAGGATGCAGCCCCTTCTAGGTTGAAAGTTGTCCACATGGGAATGGAGAGATAGCTCAGTTGGTAAAGCGCTTACCGTGCAGGCCTGAGAACCTGAGTTTGATATCTAGAACCTATACTAAAAAGTCAGGCATGGTGGTGTGTAATGTGAAGGGAGACACAGGTGGATCCATGGGGCTTGCTGGTCAGTCAGGTGAGCTCCAGGCCAGAGCAACCCTGCCTCAATAAAGGTGAGTGGCATCTGAGGATGGCACTCAAGGTTGTCCTCTGGCTTTGACACACATGCTCACACGTGTGTATGAGCACCCACACTCACACACAGATAGACACATGCAAGTATTTTTAAAAAGTTGTTCATATGCAAAGGAAATCATCTCTGATATGGCGCCATGCCACACTCCAAGGGCTTCCAGAAAGGACAGTTCTGGGGGTTGACTGGCAGGTTAATTCTGATTCACAAATTAATTTTGTCTCTCTGTATATCAAGGGTGTGTGAGATTTATTTAATTCGAAATAAATGTAATTATAGAAATGAATGGGCTATCAAAAATTTAAACATATGATCCATCAATATTGGCATGACGAGGGTGGCTGGTTATTATAAATAAAATGGGTCTTTGGCAATATGGAATTCAATTTTCCCCACAGTGTGTCTCATTTCATCTTGACGTCTGGGTTAATGCTAAATTACAATCCTTAATTTCCAGATCAGAACTTAATTTCTAAATAAGAGGTTAACATAAATAACCTCTCCAGATGTGAGGCTTCTGGGAATTCCCGAGGAGAGACTTGAAGGAGGCACAGTGTAGTTTTGTGCAATTATCTGACCGTCCAAATCTTTTTACCTAAGGCCATTCTGGTGGCAGTGCCTGCTGGAACCAGGTAGTCCTTCTGAGCTTTCTGGTGATGGAAAACTCCATCTCCTGCTGAGGCTTGCGTGGACAGGTATACTCGTACATCTAAGCCTGTGAAATTAATGCTTCAGATCTGTCAAGTTGGCCATATGTGGATGTTTCTAGAAGCAAAATATCAAATACAATAGCAAAAACAGAAGCCAGAGACTGCTTCCAATATTTTAGCACAGATCCTGTAGGTGAATGAGAGAACTATTATCATCAATGAGAAAAACTCAGAGAGAGCCAGGTTTAGGGTAAACCTCAAACTCCTTTCGTGTGTGTTCTATTGGAGACGAGATAAGCGAGGAAATGCAAACCAGGCAGCTGCATCTAGGAAAATGAGAGGGTCTGAGCAACTGTGGCAAGGTGTGGGGAGAGGTTTTTGGTATTGGTGACTGTGGGCTGACAGCCCTTGACTTAGAAAGTGACTCAGATGGCCTGTTCCCTGCTCTCTGCCCTCCCCTGATCATCTGACATGGCCGCCTCTGGCAGATAGCACTCTGGGCTTCCAGATGGGCTGTGCATTGAAACCTAAGTGTCCACCTGATCCTTCATTCCTCCTTCTCCCACAAAGGGGTCATCATGGAGACTGCTCGGCCTCTTCAGCTGAACTATGTGGAGCCTACTCTGGGGCTACCATAGGCTCTTTATTTTCTTTCAAAATTATTTGTGAAGAAAGAAGAAAGAGAGAGAAAGAGAGAGAGAGAGCATGGGCTTGTCAAGGCCTCTCTCCATTGTAAATGAACTCCAGACACATGTGCCATTTTGTACAACTGGCTTTACTTGGTATTGGATAATCAAACCCAGGCCAGCAGGCTTTGCAAGCAAGCACCTTTAACTATCATCTCTCTAGCCATAGCCCCTCCCCCTTTTAACTTAGAACATGGAGTTCTAAACTGGGGAGGTAGCTCAGTAGTTGAAGTACTTGCCTTGCAAGCATGAGGGCCTGAGTTCAATCCCCAGAACCCATGGAAAAATGCCAGGTCTGGTGGCATGCACCTGTGATCCCAGTGCTGGAAGGCAAAGACAGGTGGATTCCTGGGGCTCACTGGCCAGCTAGTCTAATATTCCAGGCCAGTGAGAGGTCATGTCTCAAAATTAAAAAAAAGCAGACAAAAACGAAAGGCATCCAAAATTGTCCTCTGGCTTCCATACACCCAAATGCCCATGCACATTGCACATAAAAATGTGGGCATACACACACACTTAAAAACATGGAGTGCTAATCTGATATGAGAAACTTGGGTGTAATGTCTTCACATGAGCATTTTTTCTTTCAGCATTTTATTTGGAAATAGTTTCAAGCTTGCAGAAAAGTTGTAAGAATAATTACCAGAACACACATGTAACCCTCACATGTCTTACCGGTTGCCTTTTCTTTTTTACTCTATCTGTCTATCTATCTATCTATCTATCTATCTATCTATCTATCTATCTATCATCTATCTGTGTCCATTCATGTGTAGTGGGTGGTGTATGCACATGCATGGGTATATGTGTGTTTCATATGTGTGCAGCTACATGTGTGTGTAAAAGTATGCGTGCATATGTGTGTGCCTGCATGTGGAGATGAGAGGTTGATTTCCTGTGTCTTCCAGACCTGTCCATCTTATTCTTTGAGACAGGGTCTCTCGCTGCATCTAGAGCTCAGTTCACCAACCTGACTAGACAAGCCAACAAGCCTCAGGGATCCTGTCTCTGCTTCCCCAACGTGGGGTTAAAGGTACACACTACCATGTCCATCATTATATGTGGCTACTGGAGATCCAGTCAGGTCTGTAGCAAGCACTTTACCCACCAAGCATCTCCATAGCCTGGGTCTATTCTTTTTATTCTGTAATTTCACTTCAACCACTAATTGGAATGTATAAAGCTACTTCTTCCAGGTAAAATATAGGGGTTGGTTTCTATGGCTTTCTGGCCATGATATGTTTTCAAATGGATAAATCCATTACTTACCCCTGTTTAAAGACACCATTCTATGAGGACCCATGTTTGATCCTCAACACTCACATAAAAAGCCAGACATGGCCATGCATGTCTGTAATCCCAGTACTGAGGGAAGGGGGCAGAGACAGGAGAATTACTAGAACTTGATCAGCCAGTCTGGTTTAAAAAAAAAAAAAAAAAAAAAAACAAGTCGGCCTGAGGTTTAGTGAGAGACACTGTACTAAGAAACAGAAGAGTGTCCCAGCACTCGGAAGGCAGAGGTAGGAGGATCGCCATGAGTTCGAGGCCAGCCTGAGATACTTAGTGAATTCCAGGTCAGCCTGGACTAGAGTGAGACCCTACCTCGAAAAACAAAAAAAAACAAAAACAAAAAAAAAAGAAAGAAAGAAAAAAGAAACAGAAGAGTGATGAGGAGGACACTCAACATTTTCTTCTGGCCTCCGCACATGAGCATGGGGTACGTGCACCTGCAAATACACATACACATACCACACACCACACCCACAAATAAACAAAATAAAGAGTGGCTGGAGAGATTTCCCAGTGGTTAAGAAACACTTGCCTGCAAAGCTTAATAACAGGGATTCCATTCCCCAGTACCCACATAAAGCCAGATGCACAAGGTGGCACGTATATCTGGAGTTCTTGTGCAGTAGCTGGAGGCCCTGGCATGTCCATTCTCTCTGTCTCTCTTCTCTCTGAATCTCTGCTCACAAACAAATAAATATTTTTAAAAATTAAAAATAAAATAAAGGTGCTCATTGAACCTGGAGCCAACAGTTCCACTTGGTCAGATGTGAAGACAGCTAGGCAATGTACGCATGTTTTCCACAAGGCACATTTAGCTTTCTTGGGCTTAGAGCACCAGACGGCTCTTTAGTGCTGTGTTTGGGGCCATTCAGAAGAGCCAAGTCTCCAAAAGAAAGCATAAATTGTGAAAATAGGCAGTGAAAAGGACACTTGTTTATAGTAGAACAGGGTCTTGTTCTACTTCAACTGGGAGCGTGCTCATCGTGGGGCTGTGTACCTTGGCCAGGACCACCAGGGATCCATGAGTTATTGGTTCTGGAGTTATAAGGAATGTTAGTGAGTGAACAAATTTTCAAGTATGCAATCATGAGAAATTCTAAGGACACAGCATTAATTCTGAGTGTGCCTCTATGAACATACACACACACACACACACACACACACACACACACACACACACACACACATATATATATATATACCTTCATTGGCCAAGAGTCCTGGACGCCAGGGTCAGGTTCACAGGGATAAAGTAAAGAAGTCAGCAGGTCTGGGTCCTTCTCGAGGTACCAGGAAAGAACTCCCCTTCTGGCTGGGGAGATGGCTCAGTGGGTAAAGTGCTTGCTATGCAAGTGTAAGGATGTGAATTCAGATTCCCAGGACCCCAGTAAAGCTGACACAATAGTATCTGTAATCCCGGTGCTCCTATGATCAGAAGAAACAGATGTCATGGAATCCCGCCTGGCACATGAAGCAGTGTACAACAAAGACCTAGCCTCAAAGGTCTTTGGAAGGTCAAAGGAAGAAAAACCAACAGCCAAGGTTGTCCTCTGACCTTCACACGTGTACACACACATGCACACACACATACATGCATATGTACACACACACACACACACACACACACACACACACACACACACACACACACCTTCCACAAACAGTCCACTTTCTCACCGGTTACATCTGCAGACCACCTTCTTTAGCCTGTGGATTGGATCTGGAATGTTCCCCAAAGTCTCAGGTGTGAAAGGCCTGGTGTCTTGGAAGGCGGTGCTGCTCCCTGCAGGAGTGTTAAACCTTTTGACATTGCAGCACAATGCCATCATCTATAAAGTTCACAACCTGCCCTGGCTTTTGAAGACTTCACCCTGGACCTTTGCTCAACCCTGCTGCTATTCTCTCTCCGGCCAGTAGGGGCGCACTTTCCTTATTGACTCAAAAAGTTGTAATTGATGGAACAGGAAGCTTGTGATTGGTGTTTCTGTGAGGCCAGTGATTGGTTGAACTGGAAGTCATGCAGTGATTGGTGGGAATTTCTAGCTGACCATGCCACTTCCCTAGCTATACAAGCAGACTGCTTAGCACTCTTATAGACTTCGATGGGATAAAACCTTCTAAATGGTCTCTTTGTACTGCAATTACCTTCTCATTGTGGGAGCAAAACACCTGACCCAAAGCGGCTGATGGGAAGAAAGGGTTCACGTCAGCTTCCAGTCTCAAGGGGAAGTTCCATCATGGTGGGGAAAGCATGGTACAAGCAGGAAGCTGGCTCACATTAATGAAAGTTGTCTGAGTGAGGTAGTACTGAACACCCACCCAATGGGCTGGACTAGTAACCCTGAAGGTCTGCCCCCAGTGACACACCTCTCCCAACAGGGTCCACTTCCCACAGGTCCTGCCAATGTCCCAAATTCCTACCAACAGGGAACTGAGTATTCAAATCGCATGAGGCTTTGGGAGAAATTTTGTTTAAACCATACTTTGCGTCCTGATGGCTTTTAAACTATTTTTTATTTTATTTATTTTACAGCATGAGAGAAAGAGAGAACAGAAGGTTGGGGGAGAGATTGGCTATGGACATGCAAGGCCTCCTGACACTGCGAACAAACTCCAGACACCTGCGCCTCTTTGCGCATCTGCCTTTACATGGGTACAGAGGAATCAAACCCAGGCCATCAGGCATTGCAAACAAGTGCCTTTAACCACTGAGCCATCTCCCCAGCACCTCATGGTCTTTATCATGACTAAAGCAGAATGGACTGGTTGCACCCAAAGCAGACAAGATACCAGGGTTTATAGCCTTGGTGGCTGCAGGAGCAGTGACAATGACAGTGAGAAGATGGCTGAGGAGTTCCAGAGAACCACCAGCACTGAGAGCTATAACAGTAGAAGAAGTGGCTAAAACTTTCAGGAAGTCACCGACAGCTAAGGGCCCTATGTTGGGGAGATGACTCACTTGGTATAAAGTTCTTGCCACACAAGCATGAGAACCTGGACTTGGATCTTAGAACCCATGAAAAACCCAATCATTGGAGGCATATACCTGTAATCTCAGTGCTGGGGAGGTGGAGATAGGTGCATAACTGCAGCTTGCTAACTAGCTGGTCTAGCCAAATCAGTGAGCTCCAAGTTCAATGAGAGATCCTGTCTCAAAAAAATAAGGTGGAGGGCTGGAGAGATGGCTCAGTGATTAAAGCACTTGCCTCCAGTGTCTAAGGCCCTATGTTTAATCCCAGCACTGGGGAGGCAGGAGTAGGAGGATCACTGAGTTGGAGGCCACCCTGAGACTACATAGTGAATTCCAGGTCAGCCTGGGCCAGAGTGAGACCCTACCTCGAAAAACCAAAAAATAAAATAAGGTGGAGACCAATTGAGAGAGACACTGGCATCGACATCTGACCTTTACACATATACAGACATGCATGCAAACACATGAACACACACACACACACACACACACACACACACACACACATACACACACACATCTAAGAGCTCTGGCACCTAAATCATAACACTAGGGGGCAGCCAATGAGTTCTAAGAACCTACCAAGGGCAGTCTAGAAGAAGCTAAGAAAGACAATGAAGGAATTGAGACCTTAGGGGAATCAATGGGTATCAAGCACTGAAAGTAGGAGCTTAGACTGTCTGCAAGCCTTGGCTACTGGTAGAGGTCAGCAGTCACCAGGGGTTCCACAGCTAAGGTCCTTAACACCCAGAGGTGTAATACTAGCAGCTGAGTACAGGCACTTTGATCTCAGAACAATACATCTCTGCTCTGAGTCCCCAGAACAGGGAGCCTCCAGTTTAGGATCTCAGTTTGGGAGAACCTGTAACTCCAAGCCATCAACTCTAAGGGAGCCACTCTTACCTGTCTGGGATTTCTTTCTTTTTCTTGTGATGTGTGTGCATGCTGGCACACGTATGTGTGGGTGTGCATACACTTGTATATGTGTGTGGAGGCTAGAGGTTGAGGCTGAGAGTCTTCCTCAGTCACTTCCAGGTCTGAGGCAAGTCTCTCACTTGAACCCAAGCTAGTTTAACTAGGCAGCTTGCCCTAGGGATTCATGGTCCCTGCCTCCTGTGTTGGGAGGCTGCCATGCCTACCTGGTATTTACATGGGAGCTAGGGCTTTGAACTTCGGTTCCCACACTTGCTTGACAACTGCTTTATTCACTGAGCCATCCTGTCAGTGATTTCTATCTGCACAGCGTAAAAGCTGTGTGTGATGCTAGGAGCCCTTGTGTCTTGAATGTGAAGTACCCCCATCGGCTCATGCATTTGAGCACTGGCTCCTTCGTTAGTGGTGCTGCTTTGGAAGGTTGTGGAACCTTTATGAGGTGGAGCCTTCCCGGTGGAAATGGGCCCCTGGGGGTGGACCTTGAGGTTTTATAGCCCAGCCCCACAGATGCAAAGTGACCAGCCACCTCACACTATTGTCACCATGCCTTCCTGGCCATGATGAAATATTATCTCCTTAGATGGTAAGCTAAAATAAACCCTTTTCTTCCTTAAATTGTTTCTTATCAGGCATTTGGTGACACTCATTCTAGCCCAGGCTGACCTAGAATTCACTATGAAGTCTCAGGGTGGCCTCAAACTTATGGCCTCTGCTTCCCGAGTGCTGGGGTTAAAGGCGTGCGCCACCATGCCTGGCTTGAAGCATATTTCGTCTTTGCACTTCCACTTCTAATCCATTCCACTGCCATTTGTCTCGGGGGGGGGGGATTTTAGTAAGAGAATGAGGTTTTTTTGTTTGTGTTTTTGTTGATATCTTTGTGGAGACAGTGCTTTGCTATGTAGCCATTCAAATTTGTTGTGATGGTTGGCATGGTCCCCTTGGCAGGATCGAGGGTCATCTGGGCATGTCTGTGTGGACATTTCTAGCTTGGGTTAAGTGAGGTAGGAGGCCCACCTAACTGTGAGTGGCACCATTCCATGAGCCAAGTAACCTGGGTCAAAGCGTTTGTTGCTCTGTTTCCCGAGCCACGGCTCCCTGCCCCAGGAGCCAGTGTTTTTCTCCCCTCTAACTCTGAGTGAAAAGAACCCTTTCTCCTTAATTTAATGTATTTTGTGACATCAATTTAAAAAAGTAACTAATGCATCCTTGTTCCTCCAGCCCATGTCTCCCAAGAGCTAGGATTGATTTTCAGTGTTTTAAAAAATAATTGTATTAATTTGCAAAAAGAGAGAAAATGGGTACAAGAGCCTCTTGCCACTGTAAATGGACTCTAAGCACATGTGTCACTTTGCGTCTGGCTTTATGTGACTATTGGGGGATCCAACGTGGGCCAGCAGGCTTTGCAAGCAAGCACCTTTAACTGCTGAGCTATCTCTCAGGCCCGGATGTGCAGTGTCTTAAGGGTGAGGACTTAGTCCTAGACATTTTTGGTTTGCAGCTCCCTTAGGGAGGGCTTGGCACATCTCAACTAAGCCCAGAATTCCTTGGGGGCTTGGAACAGAGTAGTGGTCTATATGTGTGAGGATTCTGCTCTGCCTTGGAGTAGCTCTCTGTTCTAGGCATGACAGCCCCCCCCCCACCCCGCCCTTCCTCTGGTCTGTAATAACCCCAGAATGCCAGCCCTGGAAGCATCTCTGGATTCTGCACATGCAGGGCTGGCAGGGCTCCTGCTCCTCCGTTCACACACACCCACTCAGCCATTGGCTGAATATTTTCTGGAACTCTTTGACTATGAGTGCCTTTATTCTATCTGTTTTCTTTTTTCAGACAGGATGCCATATATCCCAAGTTGACATTGAACCCACTGTGTAGTCAAAGTTGACCTTGAACTCCTGATCTTCCTTCCTTCACCTCCCAACTGCTGAAATTTAAAATGAGCACCATCACGCCTGGTTTTATGCCGTACTGATATTGAGGCCAGGGCTTTGTGGGTGCTAGACAGGCAGTGTACCAAGTGAACTACATTATGGTTTTAATCTCTTTATGTTTTAAAATAGTATTTATTTATTTATTTATTTATTTATTTATTTATTTATTTATTTATTTCAAGTGAGTATGGGCATGACAGGGCCTCTTACCCCTGAAGACAAACTCCAGATGCTTGTACCCTTTGTAAAGTCTGACCTTATGTGCTTACTTGAGAATTGAACCCAAACCACCAGGCTTTGCAAGCAACACCGTTAACTGCTGATCCATCTCCCTATCTTATTTTCCAGTTTTTATTATTAAAAATCAAACCAAATTTAAACCTGGTGGTTCCCACCTATAATTTCAGCATTTGAGAGGCTAAGGCAGGAAGACTGACAAGAGTTGAGGCCATCTTGGGAGGACTACAGGATGAGTATAAGGCCAGCCTGGAATACATATTGCAGCTCTGTCTCAGAGCTAAAGAGATGGCTCAGTAGATAGTGTTTGCTGTGAGTTTAGATTCCCCAGAGCCCACAAAAGGCGCTACTGTAGTGTGAGTGCCTGTGAGAAGAAGTGAGAAAGAGACTGGAGAATCTCCTAGAAGCTCTTGAGCCAACTAGCCTGGTGAGCTCAGAGGTGAACAGAGAGCCCTTACTTCAAACAAAGTGAAAGACAAGAACCAACACCACCAAGATGTTCTCTGGCTTCACATACGCTGTGCACATATGCACCCCTACACACACCAAAAAAAATCAATAAACTTTGTCTCAAAATATATAATCTAGGTCTGGAGAGATGGCTCAGGGAGTAAGGAACCTGCAAAATCTAACAATCTGGGTTTGATTTCCAGTACCCATGTAAAGCCAGATGCACAAAGGGGCACATATATCTGCAGTTCATTTGCAGTGGTTAGAGGCCCTGGTGCACCCATTCTCTCTCCCTCTCTGTCTCACTCCTCTTGCAAATAAATATACATAAATATTTTATTTTCATTCTTTAAAAATATTTATATGTTTACTTATTTGCAAGCAGAGAGGTAGAAAGAGAGAGAAAGAATAGGCACACTATTTCTCGAGCCCATTTGTCATGGTTTGATCCAGGTGTCCCCCACAAACAAATGAATGTGTTCTGATAGATCGATCCTCAGCTGATGGCAGTTTGGGTTTTACAACCTCGATGAAGCTGTGTTGTCGGGGGCAGGTTTATGGGGTTATAAGCCAGCTTCCCCTTGCCAGTGTTTGGCATACCTTCCTGCCGCTGTTTGCAGTCCTGTGGCAGAGGTGATGTCCAGCCCTCTGCTCATGCCATCGTTTTCCCTGCCAGAATGGAGTCTCCCCTCGAGTCCGTAAGCCAAATAAACCCATTCCTCCACAAGCCACTTTTGTTTGGGTTCTCTCTGCACAGCAACTAGAATGATGACCACAACAGTTTTGGTACCAGGACGTGGGGTCCTCTGTTGCTGCTAGAACCCTGATCTTGTGGCTTTGGGCTTTTTTGGAAGTGATCTGCAGAAGGAATGTGGACAGATTGGAAAGCTTGTCCTAAGAGGTGCCTTGCAGTGCTGTAAGTACAGTGTGATGGACCATTCTGGTCAGAGTTAAAAGACCTGAAGGTAATGAGA
>PVHP010029539.1:0-22310 GCA_004024765.1 Zapus hudsonius
AGCTCCCCAAGGCCACTAACATCAGGTGAGGACGCTACATAGAATTCCAGGCAGAGGGTGCAGGTCTGTCTTGGTCAAATCACCTTCGCAATTCTTCTCAGTGTAATTGGTCATTTCATCTTAGAGCTCAGCCCCCTGCCTCACTTCTTGCTTCCCCTCTTCCATAAACATTGTCTAATTTTGCTTTTACAATCTTCGTTAAATCGTTGCAGTTTACAGTGTGTCCCCTGCTTGTCCTGTGTCAAAGTGGGCAGGTCTGAACTTTACTTCTCAGTGATTAGGATCTGCCTGTGTGACCCTAGTTAAAAAGACAAATCCCAGCCCATTCTTAGCCTATAGGATTAGGGTCTCCCCATGGGCAAGGCCCAGGGACTGGTGCCTTTTGGGGACCTGCGTATGATTATGATGCCCCCTAAGCCTTAAGAACCCCAGCCTCGGGTCTGCAATGAAATTCGACAAGGGCCACACAGGTTACAGGCTGGAGATGGATCAGAGGAGGGAATGTGGGTCCCTCACACCCTGTCATCTGTCATCGTTGCACAGAGAGATGCTGCTGTTGGGCACACTCTGGGTCTGCCTCCAGCACAGGACTGACTCCCTTCCCCTCACTATCCCTGCTGAGAGGCTAGATGAGACAGAAGGCGGGGAGAGGAGGGAGGCTGGGAGACTGGCTCTGGGATGCTGCCTGGCCCCTGAGCTGAGGGCCATCCACCCCAATGATGAGTGGAAGTCCCCAGCTATGGCAAGTGGAGTTGGGTGGAGGGCTTCCTGTGATAAGAAGGGGAAGTTCCCAAACACAGCCAGCTTGGTGCTGGGACAGGGCGGTGGCCTCCAAGGGTCATTTTGGGATGGCCCTGGTAACAATTCTGGCTCGGGGTGGTTTGACATTTGGGGATGAATGAGGAGGGTCACTTCATCTCCAAGGCTGGTTCCCTTTACAGTTTGTATTCATCAACAGTAGATGTGTGAGGCAGCTTTCTGTGATGTGGGAGAATACATCAACCTGTAAGGAGAGATTGATTCTCACTCATGGTTCCAGCCTAAGGTCACCTGCCCGCCCCACACTCGCTTCAGGACATCATGGCAGGAAGCACGTGGCTGGAATCAAAGAGAGAGAAAGGAAGAGACCTGGGCAAATTTCTCCTTCAAGGGCATGTACCCAAGACCTTCCTCTTCTTCTGAACCCCACAGTCTTAGGACTGCACCACCTCTCAGGAATGCCATCAGGTGGGGCCTAGATCTTCAACACCAGAGCCTGTGCAGGACCCAAACCATCTCAGTAAAGCTCTCCCTTGACAGGCAGGCAGAGGCTGCATTCACCCCGTCCTGTCCTCAACCTAGAGCTGGTGCTCGTGGGCAGGACCTCAAGATCCATGGTCCAGTTAAGACAGCCTGGCTTCCTGGGGGGCTGTCCTTACACAGGCCAGCAGAGTCCTGGTCTCCTGGTGGCTGGAGTTCTTATTTATTTATTTGCAAGCAAAGAGCGATAGGAGGTAGAAAGAATTGGCACATCAGGGCCTCTCACTGCTGCAAACCAACTTCAGATAAATGCGCTTCTTTGTGCATCTGGTTTTATGTGGGTCCTGGGGAAATCGAACTCGGGTCGTTAGGCTTTGCAGGCAAGCGCCTTAATTGCTGAGCCATCTCTCCAGCTCATGGAGTTCTTGTTTCCATGAGTAAAGACCTGTTCCAAAGGCTCCAGAGAGGCCACCTGGCTTCTTAGGAAAGCTGGCTTTGATCGTGGCTTTGCCCAGAGCCTGTTCCAGGCCACTGAGACCAACCATACATATTTGCTTAGCAGCCTCTGTAAAAGTAGAGGTAAACCAGGCACCCAGACTCATCTGGCACCTCCAGGGTTCCTCTGGTCTCATCTCCCTTCTCTTCTCCTCCCTGGGCTCTACTTTGGCCTGAAGTGCACAATTCTCCCCCATCTTTGTGAAGCAGTCTGTTTACTACATGAGACATTTACAACCGGCGTCCTTCCTTGCCTGCTAACTTCTCGGTGCTTTCATCTTTATCCTTTTGTCTTTCCCCTCTGGCAGGGATGTGTTTTCTGGATCTGTAAATAATGTGACTGACATTGCTTTGGTTGTAGTATTCCTTACATCTGAGACACGTGCGTGCGCGCGCGCGCACACACACACACACACACACACACACACACTCACACATTCACAAGACCGGCATGCTCACACTTACACGCACAAATGTACACATACATCATGAACTGAGCCTTTCTCATCTTTGTGTCCAGCTGAAATCTCTGGGGTTCACTGTTCTTCCTGCTGCTCTGTATTAAGCTCCCAGCAGCCACTAAACTAGCTTCCAGGTGTGCTCCCCTTCCACGTAGCTTCTATTTGAGCTCTTGTCCAGAAATGAGTCCTGGGAGGACCAGGCCTTCGGGAAATCATCTTTATTAATGGCATTTTACTGGTAAAGTCCCCAAGGCAGCTGGCTCCGACCCAAACCACACTGTCACTGAAGTTCAGTCCTATCCAGCCAGCAGATGGACCCCAGAGCTTCCATAGTCCTTGTGCTCAGTCTGTGCTCCTCCTGGAAACCAAGGGAAATTGGGGCCTCTGAGCTATCAAACCAGAGGTCCCATTTTCAATAAGATGCACCCAGCACGGCTTCTCTGGAGAACTGAGAGAGCCCCTGGGGACCAGCGCCAGGAGCTCTGATGGAATGGCAGGACCTCTTTCAGGACAAATCGCCTTTAGCCAAACGTCACCTTGAGAAAATGCCTCCCTTCTACCAAAGTTGAGTCGACTCAGACTCCTAGAAATACAATGAAATTTGTTCCAGTTAAATTCCCAGAAACAAAATCATTCCTTCAGAGTTCATGGTGACTGGATTTTTTTTTCTATGTCTTTCTATGACCTCGCTTGGTGCTTCTGAGAAGTGTGGTGCCATCTCTGTCGCCCTCAGCTCCAACAGGTGACTTCCTGACTCAGCCCTGGCAGCTCCCCCAGCTGTCTCCCTTCCAAGAGTTCTGAGAGCACTTTCTCTAATCAATTCGCTTTGGGAAAATTAGGCAATATTTTTCTGCCAGGAATCCTGTCTGATATCTTTAATCTAGCTGTTCCTTCTGCCCAGCCCTCACCAGAGCTATTTTATGGCATCCTTCAGCCCCCTCTCATTCCCCTCCCGCATTTCCTCTCTACACCCCTCGAGCTCCTCTCTTGCCTCCCACCCCCTGCAACTGATGTCAAGATAAGCAATGCAGAGTCTCATTGAAGGGCCAGAAGCAGCCTGGCACCTGTAGGCTCGCGGTTTGTCGGCTGTTACCACTTGCTAGGTGCATATCCTGGGCTTTCTCCAGGGCCTGCATCACCCCTGCATCCCCAGAAGCTGCATTGCTTGCAGAGCAGCTGCTCGGGTGCAGCTGGGCCTCAAGATGCCAGGAAAGCAGTGCATGCTGGGATGTCCCAGCTCCTTGCAGGGCTGAGGCAGGAGAACAGCTGGAGATCAGGAGTTCAAGGCCAGCCTGGGTGACATAATAAGATTCTGCATCCAGAAGGTTCCCAGAAAGGAAGAAGGCCTGGGTGCAGTGTCAGGTTTGACTGGCATTTTGACCATCTGTCACAGCTCTCATGTTTCCCTCCTGCCTCCACTCTTCCTCATTAAGCCCCCTCACCTGCACAGGCAGAAGGTTGACGAGATGGACTGCTAAAGAGAAACTCCTTCCTCTTGTCTTTAAGGACTTTTGGTACCATTTATGTGGTGTAGGTTACATTTCCAGGGTGTTTCAGTTCAGTACAATGAATTCATTCACCCATTGTTGGTAAACTCCATGTTAACACAAGCCAAAATGATAAGGAGGTTTGCAGGATAGTCTAGTGTCATGGTTTGCTCCAGGTGTCCCCCACAAACAAATGAATGTGTTCTGATAGATCGATCCTCAGCTGATGGCAATTCGGGAATTAGAACCTCACTAGAGCTGTGTTGTTGGGGTGGGTTTTTTGGGGTTATTAGCCAGCTCCCCCTTGCCAGAGTTTGGCACACCTTCCTGCCACTGTTTCCAGTGCTGTGGCAGAGGTGATGTCCACCCCTCTGCTCATGCGATCATTTTCCCTGCCAGGATGGAGTCTCCCCTCGAGTTCGTAAGCCAAGTAAACCCATTCCTCCACAAGCCGCTTTTCTTTGGGTTCTTTCTGTGCAGCAACTAGGAAGCTGACAGCAACATCTAGTTTTCTGTTTTCATTGTCTAGGATCCCATGGTGACAGGATTCAGAAAGTCCCTGGACAGTCAACATCACACACCCCATTTGCCTGAGAATATAATCAGCTAACTTAAATTAAATTTTAATTCCCTCCATCAGCAGGGAAACTAGAATTCTTTTGGTGTTGGTTTTGTGTGAGAACCAAGCAGGCACCTTGGGCCCTCTGCTCAGAAGTGAGTTGGAGCGATGGCTTCACTGTTGGCTTCCGGGCAGACTGTTTCCTGTATCTTTGCCTCTGGAACCGATCCTGTCCCTGAGTGTCGACACTGGCTCCTGTCAGAGATGCCCCCCTTCTCTCTCCTGTCGTCACCATGCTGAAGAGACCCCGTGAGTGACTTTCAGCTCTCCTAAGCACGAGCTGTTCCACCGGAGGCTTTTTTAATAAAGAAAAATATTTTTTAATCATCAAGTTTAATCAGAGACTTTTTCTCCAATAGGGCTAAAGGCAGCTACCACAAGGGGATGGCTAGTTCAAATCCTCCAAATTAAATTCCAACAGGTAAATAACAGTTTGAGGGAAGGATGAAGGTTCAACCCTGGAAGCTCTCCAGGGAACCTATCTTTGGGCGCAGTGTGGGACTGAGGATCTAGGAATAAAAAGAAGCAAAAATTAACCTGAGAACAATTAAATTAGATAAGGGGGGGCAGAGGCAAACTGAATAAGAAGGCTCAGATTGTGCCTAACATTTCTTTAGGTCTAAATATAGTCGTCCATTGTTAGGAGGGAAAAGTCCGTTTGTTTTTTAAAGATTGTACAGGATGAAAAGAGCCGTATCAGAGTGGATTTTGAGACTGTACTTGAAGAAAGCTGGGTGGGCATTCTTTTCAGAGACACTATCAGCTGACACGAGGAGCAGCCCTGGATGTATTGACGGAAGTGGGCTGCAGGGTGACCGCCTCCTCCCTCCCTCTGTCTCTTGCCCGGGATCCCCTTCCCATCCTGGGAAGGTCTCCCCTTTTCAGGAATTTCTTTACTTAACTCTCAGCCCTCCAGCAGGTCTAAATTTAATGGACTGTCTGGTGTTCCTGAGGATTCAGCTCGTGTTTTTCCTCCTGATATCTGGGACTGACCTTTAGGACCAAGTCTAAGATGGGAGAGCCAGCCTCTGACCTGGCCTCCTGGCGTTGGGCCCAGGGTGCTCAGAGAGGGCCCTCCTCCCGGCTCAGAGGACGCTGTCCAGGGTTCTGACCCTCTGTCTGCACTGCCCTGGGGTGACTTCTAAACTTGCAGATAATTTTAGCCTGACAATTCTTCTTGGCCAGTTTCCAAACAGAACTACAATCGTTTTCAGTTAGAATCGGGCACTTGTGCCAGATGACTAATTTGATGTACCAGCTGCTCCTTCCCCTCACCCGGCTTGTCTCCCGTCACTGAGAATGAACCTTGTCACTTCAGTGGAGCAGAACAGGGCCAGCCAGCAGAGGTGCTCAGGGCAGGCTTGGGACCTGCAGGTTGACATCATCTCTGAGGATATTGTACAGCCAGATGTGACCTCTCAAAGGCAAGAAAGCAAACATGCCAGCAAGAGGGACTTCTAGCTCTGGCTTATAGTCCAATAAGTCTTAATGTCCAATGTGTAGACATTATAGTCTTATACTGTCCAATGAGTGGACAATATAGTCTTAATGTCCAATGCGTGGACATTGCCTCTTCACCTGGGGTGGAATGCTCTGGAAGGTTTTGGGTGAGGAAGTATGTCCTCTGTCCACCTGCAGCTGTGTGAGGACGGATGGGCAAGGCCGGAGGCTGGGAGAACAGCTGGGGCAGAGTGGTGGTGACAGGTCAGAGTGAGAGGTGTGGTCAGATGCTCCCGTGGGCTTTGGGAGTTTCTGAGCTTGGACAACTGCAAGGCCTGTGTCTGATGAACTGGGGTCAGGGAACGGTTGAGTTCATCAGGACTTTGGAGGATCAGGTGTCTGACAGATGCTGGATTGGTGAGAGTTCAGACTCGGAGGCCAAGAAGGCTTGGAGCTGGCTGTGGATGGGTGGGATCCCTCAGTGCATTAGCTGTCACCCTGAGGGAGGTGATCTAAGGAGAGTATCCAGGTAGGAAAGAGGTCAAAATCTGAATTCTAAGAGGAGAGAATAGGTGCTCCTTGGCTCAATCATTTAAATAATATTAATAGAAAATATCAGAATGGTACAGTACATAGTTTTTTGTTTTAAAAAAGGATAAAAAGAATCACCAGGCCTACAGCAGCTGACTTTTTGTTCTATACTAGGTGACATTGCTCTTTTCCCTTTTTCTCAGTCTCCTCTCTTGGAGCATCTCCCTCATAGCTGCTCTCTGTCACTGACCCCTCACCCTTCACCCTTGACCCAGAGTGATCCCAAGACCCGTTCCTAATGGCTTTTGGAAATAAAGTCTCTTCTTGTAGCTCTGGCTGTCCAGTGTCCATCTTCCTGTCCCTTACTTCCTGCCCAGTGTCCAGCCTTCTTGTCCCCTTACTTCCCACTGGAAATACTTCAGTGGGGACTTGCTGTTCAGACAGGAGGCTGAAAATGGAAGCTCTGATCGCTGCTAGGCTTTGGCCACTCCCGGTTGCTTCTCCTCTGCACGCCTGCTTTCCTGGCAAGAATCCCCGCCCTTCTTTGGAATCCTACAGCTCAGGCTCAGTGGAGCTGCCTTCAGGGAGGGAGGTCAGAGCTGGGGTGCTCAGTCTTCGAGATTACAGCAAACAGTTGTTGGCTCTGCAGAGAGTCTAGGATCAAGGTGCAAGAACCATGAAGACTAGAGCCTTAGTGGTCTGGGAGGTAATTGTTATCGCTTCTCCTACCTCCTCCTTCATGCATCTCCAGGGACCTTAAGATTGTAAGAATTTGTGTCTTAAGGTTCTTTGTACATATTCACATATACATTGTAAGAGTTTATGTCTGAGCTGGGGGATGGCTCAGCAGAGAAAGATGCTATGATGGTTAGGTTTTGTTGCCAACTTGGATCTTTTTAATTGTCTTGGGTGGGTCTCTGAGGATGTTAACCAGAAGGCAGCCTCTCAGCAAGGGGCAGGATGTAAAGAAGCTCAAAGAAGCTGGAAGTAAACATCCCTTCCTGTGTGGGCCATGCAGGAAGGAAATTCCAGAGATGCAGGAAGCCATTAAGTCTGGGGAAGGGTTGCAAGACTCCACCCTAAGCCTATATAAAAGAGAAGAAATTCTCTTTGCCCTCCTCCTGTTTGCTGTTCTGTGTGTGGTGTAGGTGATGGGTTTCTCTCTCTGCTTGGACCTGTGAAAGAGGGCCAGCCTCTTTTGCTGTTACAGAACTTCCCCTTAATTTGTAGTTTCAATAAATACTTCCCTCCCCTAAATTGTGCCTGGTTAGAAGATTCATCCCAGTGGCGTGTGGCTGACTACGACAGATGCCCAGTGTTGTACGTGCCTGACAACCTGGGTTCTAATCCCCAGAGCCCATGTCAAAGCTGGCCACAGTAGTAAAGTGCTTATAATCCCAGCACTCTACAGTGGTGAGGTGGGAGGTAGAGACCAGAGAACCCCAGAACCCTGCAGTCCAGTCAGCTTGAGATACATGGGGAAGAACAAGAGACGCTCAAACAAGGTAGAAGGGGAGGGGTGACACCAAAGCTGTTCTCTGACTTCTGCATGGGATACATGCTCCCCCCCACACACAATAGCCTTTTTAAGAGTTTATATCCTTGGAGGGGCACTTCCTGTTTCTGTTGTTAATCTGGAAGTCTCCTTGAAGGCGAGGATGGTAAGCACCCTTAGGATCTCATTCAGGAGAAGTCTCCCCAAAGGCGAAGACAGTGAGCACCCTTAGTGGCTCATTCAGAAGTCTCCCCGAAGGCGAGGATGGTGAGCACCCTAGTGTCTCATTCACAGCTGTCTTCCCAGCTGTTCAACTTTTTCCTGCTACCATCAATTTCAAGGTCAACATAAGGCATGAAGGAAGAGAGGAGAAGGAAGGTAAAGTGTAGCTAAAGAAAGATGAATAGGATGAAAGTTACCTCAATAGCCGAGTCGTAGGGGCAGAGAGACAGGGTTAGCACACAGAAGTGGCAGGGAGTAGCCGAAGTGCTGGGTGGGGGTAGGACCCTTCGCTGGTAGGAGAAGGAGCCTGGCAGTGACTCACAGGCAGGGACAGCCCTGAGCCCGGCAGGCCGGCCGGCCGTCAGCATGCAGATTCAGAGCAGCTTTTTTCTGGCTGGGCAGCCTGAGCTCGGAGCAGAAGGTTTCCCAGATGCAGGTCCTCCTCGGCGCCCCTACTGAGTGCAGGAGGCGCTGAGAAAAGGTGAGGGGAGTTCGGTGGTGAGTCCAAGGCTTTGAGGTGCTCCACTTGGAGCATTCAGCCCACACAGAGAAGAAGTGTGTGAAACTCAGACTCCCTCCAGGAGGAACCAAAGAAGAGTGTTCAGGAAGAGAAGCTAAAGTGAGGTCAGTCAGGTAGTTGCAGAAAGCCTTGGAACTTTGAGGAGCCACAAAGGCCTTAAGTGAGGAAAGACATTAGTCTTCTTCCCTCCTTCCCTCCTTCCCTTCTGATCTTTATTGCCTTCTCTCTCTCTCTCTCTCTCTCTCTCTCTCTCTCTCTCTCTCTCTCTCTCTCTCTTGCCCAGGTTCATCTGGGACTCCAGGGCTTGGGCCATCATCCTGGTTCAGCCTCCCAAGCAACCAGGACTCCAGGCCTGAGCCCTGTGCTGTATTCTTGCTTTTCCTTCCTCAAACAGGCTTCTGCGGTGGGTACTGTTAAGGTTTTGTGTTCAGAGGGATACCTCTCTGGGCCCCAGGAAGCCCCAGAGCAGAAGGCCAGCCATTGCAGAGCCAGGGGTCTGTAGCTCGCCTGTCTTCCCACTGTCATGGGGCTTGGCATTTCCTATATGGCTGGGAAGCTGAGGGAGGGTTGATCTCCATTTCCCCTTGATATTCTTGGAGCATTTTCCTTCTCAGAGATTTATATTATTTACTTTATGAAGCACAATGAAAAGTTAACTGTATATAAAACTACACTTTTTAAGGACCTGAGTTGGGCATGTAATTTTCCCTCTCCCTCCCTGCCACCTCTGGAACATTATGGGGAGAAGTCCTCCGAAGTGTAATAGACCAGTGCTGTTACTCCCCCCCTTCCCAAGAAGAGGTGGCTGCTGGTGAAGTCCTAAAAGGGGGTGGTCTCTGGGAAGGAGGAAATCCTCTTTGAAGGGGTTCAGCAGGAAGTCTTTTCATGTAATCAATTCCCACTCCTCCACCCTGCTGCTTTCTGAGATAATCAGCTTTAACCCTGTAGAGTTGGACTGGAATGGTGGTAGGCATTAAACTTGGGCTTTGAAGTCTGGAACTCCATTGCCAGAGTTCCTAAATTTGCCTGCTAGGTTGCCATCTGTTCCAAACCCTTGGGCTTTACCCCAGGAGCTGAGGACAACTGACATGGAAAAAAGTGCCAGAGCTCCTAACCTTGCCTGTGAGAACTCTGCTCAGACCATGGGGTTTACCCCAGGGGAGCTGCCACGGATTTCTGGCATGGGCGAAGGAGCTCATTTGGAGAGGCTGTAGGCAAGGACTTGTTGCAAACCAGAGGTAAAGGGATTTGTGAGCAGATCATGCACAGGGACAAACAGTGAAGAGGTCAAGACTTTTCTCCTTCCCACTCCTTTCCAAGGTGCCTCAGATGAGCTTGTAGCCCCTCACCCTCTTCACAGCCCTGCCCTGAGCAGCTGCTTCAGAAGCATCTGCTCCCCCCTCCCCACCTGTATCAGTTCAGCAAGGTTCCACCTGCCAGGGTTCCACAGCCTGTCCAAAGAGCGCCATCACCTGGGGGGTTAAGTATGCAAACACAGGAACCTAAGTTGGTAAGGGGATGTTGTATATTCAAACCACCATACCATGGAAGTCAGTCACCTCAGGGCTTCCTCTCAGCCTGGGAAGGAGTGTCCAGTGCACCCTAGTGAGCTGTTGTGACCCACCCTTCCACGAGGTCAGCACCCTTTTAGTAACTGTAGTGACAGCTAGATTGTGCTCCAGAGAGCTGGAGTGTTTAGCTGGGACCTCAGCCCTCACAGATGAACTGTGGACGGCGGGATTCCAGGCATTGTGACCTGCAGGCATGGGAGGCTGAGAGTGGAGAGAGTGGAGGGGCTTCCTGAGGGTTCGTGGATGCCCCGCTTCCTCTAAATGTGCCAGACAGACATGGTGCAGCGTTGTAGCTACTCACCACAGTCTGCCTGGCCCTCAAGTAAACTCCCGAATGTAGCCAGATTTTCAGAGCCCTTCCCTTCTCCCCATATCCTGCATCAGGTAGAGCAAACTGGGGCAGGTTCATCAGGGGTCGCTGTAGAGGGATCAGGAGAGAGACTAGGTTGTCATTTAACTGCGTCTCCATCTGAAGCCAGTTGGTTACCCTAGAAAGGTGACTTGTGACGAGATCATGGTGGAAGCCAGTTTTGACACCCAGAGGCTGAGCCCTGAACTTGTCCCTTTGGGAACCATTCAGACATTGAGTCCAGTTTCCTGCCTCGCCCCAGGCAGTGGTGGTTCTCTGCAGCCATCAAATGTCATCATCATGATGGCAGACCCTGAAACTGTGTGCTGAGGGCCAGACACCATCCTTAGCACTTCCGAGGAAGAGCTGTTCTCACAGTTCCTCTGGAAAACAAGACCATCAACCATGATGTTCGGCTTCACGAGAACTGTGGGGGGGGGGGATGAATGGGGGCAGAAGTTGGAGGCTTCTCTCAATCCTGTTCCTCGCCTGGCCTCCCCAGCCTGGGGGGTTGTAGCTATGAAAGAGGATGAAGTGAGAAAAAAAAAAAACACCAGATGTTCTTTTTGAACATTGATCGATTAGCTATTTTTTAAACAAGTTTATGCATATATGTGCTGTATTTTGATCACATTCGCCTCCATATTACCTTCTCTTGTCCCTCCCTAGTCTCTCCTCCACTGACGCTTTCCTTTTCCTGACCAGTCCCACATCTACGTTCATGTCTGATGTGTGTGTGTGTGTGTGTGTGTGAGAAAGAGAGAGAGAGAGATCGAGAGAGAGAGAGAGAGAGAGAGAGAGAGAGAGATCTGATGAGCTTGATTAGTGTGGCTTACATGAGCACAGGAGGGTGGGGCTTTACAGGGATATGGGCAACTTACCAGTGGCTGCCACAGAAGAAAATGCCAGGATCTCCTCGGGCATATTTTTCAGATCCCACAATGCTCACAGTAAGCTGGTGTGGCAAAGCTACATGGCTCTGGTCTGAGTTAAATCTTGAGCTCACAGAACTCAAGAGCCATTCGTAAAGGCGGGTACAGCAAGGCTCCACCTCCCAAATTGCCATCAGCTAGGGACCAGACATTCAGAGAACACGAGTTTACGGGGGGCATCTGATTCAAGCCACCACACTTCTATCTTCTTTCTTTACGTGCTGAAGCCCAGTGTCCGTCTCACCCACAACCTGCCTAAGTGTCACCCTGCTCTGCTCTGATGTTTGCTTTGGCTGAGGCATCTTCAGGCGGCAGGACTCCATGGGCACTGCAGTGTCTTGAAGGAGCAAGGGCCCCACAAAGGCCCTTTGGCCAGTTGGGATGGGGATGAGGCACGAAGGGTCAGGGAGCTTCGCAGTCCTGGCTCAGCAGGTCTCCCGGAACATGTGGACCTTGGAGGGGGGTCTGTCCAAGCTTGCTTTTCATCGTAAATACATTGTGTGTGGCTCCTCAGGCTGGGCTGCTTCATGTCAAGGGCAGCTGGGCTCCTGGTGTCCGTGTGTGCACATGTGCACAGGAGGATTTGCATATGCGTACATGCACATGGCAGCTGCCTGCACACATGCCTCAAGCCAACGGTCCCCATTCCTTTCCCATTTCAGTTACACGGCATAGAGAGACTGAGGCGCATTTATGGTTTCCAAGTCAGCAAGGCACAAAATTCACCCAAGTTCATGTCGGGAAGTTGTCATGTGGACGTCTGTTGCTTCTTCATTGGCCTCCACTGCTTGTGGCTGCCTCTGTCGAGTCCTCTGTCCTTTCCCTTCTGGTCCATTCTCTCTTGCCACCAGCCACCTTCTGGGGTTTCTCATCGCCAGGCTCTTGAAGCGAGAGGCCCTTTCACATGGTCAGCATAGCAACCAGATTGGAGGTTTCATGAATGGACATGAGATGGCTTCTGGGGACAGAGCTCATCAGACTTTGGGCAAAGGAACCAACACCAAAAAGACTCCCAGGCCTTGGCTCACCATTATTTCATAAACTTGCCTGCCATCTTTCCTCCCCGAAGCACAGGTTCTGGTGTCAGCCCCCAGGGGATATTGGGTTCCCTGGGTGTCTGCAGTTCACAAGGACCATGAGATTCTGACATAGGGGGTCTGCTGATTGCAGAGGCCACGGAGCTATAATCTTCCTGTCTCTCTTGTCTTACTTTTATTTTTGCAGTACTAGGGGTGAAACCCAGGCAAGTGCTGGACCACTGAGCTACACCCCCAGCCCTCTTTTTACTTTCTTTTGAGACAAGGCCTCCTATGCTGCCCCGGCAGGCCTTGGGCTTTCATGCCTATTGACTCAACCTCTAGGAGCTGGGGTTCCTGGCTGCACACACTGCCCACTTATTTGCTCTTCCTCATCGTTACTTCTTACTTGACTTAATTTGCAAGTTCAGGTTATCTATTTTGTTCAGAAGGCTGTAGAGCTCCCCTGAGTTAAAGGGCTCTGATTTCTGTCTCACACAGGCCTGTTCTAAATGTTGGAGGGATTATTTAAAATGCACCTGGCACTTACATGTTAGTTGTACTGGACACTAAAGATAGCTTGCCAGGGCTTCCAGCGGGCCAGGCCCTTTAATGTCTTGATGGAAGGGATCTTGTGTGCGTTGGGAATGGGCTGGGTTGTTGCACATCTGATCACAGAAGCTCAGGATCATTCCCAGAAATGATCCATCTGTCACTCCTGGGGTGGTACCCACCTTCCACTGTTCCTTCCCGGACAGTGGTCATAAGCCAGGGCCTTCATCTGCTGGGCTCCCAGAGAAGGAGAGCGTCTACTCACGCAGGACCGCCTGGTGTTTGCCATGTAGGATATTCAGTGGGGGAGGGGCATGCTATGGCCGGGTTGAACTACTTGCTTCTCTTTCTCCGTATTTGCAACACATATCTCTCTGCCATATTTAGTGACCAAAATAATTTTTCCTACAGTCTGAGGAACTCATGACAGAGCAAGAGAGACATCTCCCTAGGCCCACACAGCATTGAGACACGGATGCCAGGCCCCCATTGCTGCATCAGTTACCTCCTTGTGCCGGGACAGTAGCTCACCAGAGGCAACTTGCGGGACGAGAAGGTTTATTGTGGCTTACGGCTTTTGAAGGGACATGTCCATCATGGCAGGGAAAGTGTGTCAGGAGCAGGTGGCAGGTGTCACATCTTCAGCAGGAAGTAGCAAGTGCAAACCAAGCAGGGCTGGGCTATAGCACCCAAGGCCCAGCCCAGAGACACACCTCCTCCCCCAAGGCCTCACCTCCTGAAGACTCCACAATTAAGTGAAGATTAAGTGTTCAAACATTTGAGTTACATGACTCTATGGGGGACATTTTACATCCAGACCACCACAGTCACTAATGGTTGTTGACCATTTGACGCACGCCAAGCGGTGGCTGGGCCAGAATGAGTAAAGGGACACAGGCATGCCCTCTGTCCCCTGAGCTCACTGGGACTTCTTATTGCATTCACTGGTAAGGATGTGAGGAGTATCTCCACGCCCAGAACTATTTTAGTTTTTAATTATTTGTTTTTTGACATTTTCATACATACATATATGTGTGTATGTCTATATATTGCATTTTTAGGATATACACCCCACATTCTTTGTCTCCTCCAGTCACACTGTACCTCTTCTTCTTCCCTACACCTACCAGTGGCTGCATCACAGAAGAGAGTGACTCCCCCTCTCTCAGTAACAATTCACTATCCTTAGTTCCTCATGGAGGGAGTGTCCTCATCAGCCCCTCCCCTGGCCATACAAATGTTATGGGTTGCCTTTTTATTCATTTATTTTAAATTATAAAATATTATATTTATTTATTTGCAAGCAGAGAGAGACATAGAGAGGAGGGAGGGAGAGGGAGAGGGAGAGAGAGGGAGAGAGAGAGAGAGAGAGAGAGAGAGAGAGAGAGAGAGAGAGAGAGAGAGAGAGAGAGAGAGAGAGAGAGAGAATGGGCATGTCAGGGCCTCCAGCCACTGCAAAAGAACTCCAGATGCATCTATCATTGTGCATCTGGCTTTACGTGGGTACTGGGGAATTGAACCTGGTTCGTCAGGCTTTGCAGGCAGGCACTTTAACTGCTGAGCCATCTCTCCAAACGCCTTATTTTTAAAAATACTTTTACTTATTTGCAAGGAGAGAGAGGCAGGCAGGCAGGCAGACAGCATAGGGGTGCACCAAGACCTCTGGCTTTACGTGGGTACTGAGAAATTGAGCCTAGACTAGCAGGCTTTGTAAGCAAGCATTTAATGTGAGCCATCTCCCCAGCCCTGGATTACACTGTTAAAGATCAGAGGAATGGATTATGCTTCGTGTACTGTCCGTGGTCCTGAAATATTACGTATGTTTGTCATCGTGCCTCATCCTGTTTGGGGTTCATTTCAATGCAGAAGCAGAAGTTTTGTTTTTTAAATCAAATCCATTTCCTTAACAACCTTATCATGCATCTGAAGAAGTTGCTGTTGTTAGAATAAAATAAACTCTGTGTGCATGTGTGCACGAGCGAGTGTGCGTGCGTGTATGTGTGTGTGCTACATGCACGTGTGTGTGTGTGTGTGTGTGTGTGTGTGTGTGTGTGTGTGTGTGTGTAATTGAGGGAAGGGTATTTAGGCTTTGGCTGAAGAAAAGTTTGTGCAGCAAGGAGGACCTCAGTCTGAGCTTGGCCTGCCATCACTGGTCTGAAAAGTGGAGCTGCCTGACTAGCTTGATTCCCCAGGCTCCTGCAGAGATCCCCAGCCCTTCAGTGTCCAGATGACCATCTGGAAGGTTCCCTCCATCAACTGCATAAATGGTTGCAGGCACGTGAGCTGTCAGTTTAACTGGATGGCTCCCAACCCTCTCAGCTTGTTTCTACTTCCTGTAGTGTGCCTTCTCAGCAGCTGGGCACATGTGCCTGCTGGCTTTTCCAGATGTGGTACCCAGATGTGGCACAGGGTCCTGTTTCTCTGCCCTCCTCACAACCTGGACTGAGGAGACTGCTTTGAGTGGATGGAAACCATGCATGCATTATTCTGTCATCCTTTGCCAGAGGGGAGACATACAATACGTCTCATCTCTGCCAAGTTCTGGAAAAGTAAGAATGAGTAAGATGCCATCTGTCCTGTGGAACTTCTAACCCAGACAAGCTGACAGATAACTGTTATGTACTGTCACAGATGACTGCACAGAGATTGGGAAGTCCTCACAGAAAAGTGGCATGTGGGATAGTCCTCGAAGAATGAAAAGGAGCTCACCAGACAGAAGGGATGGTGGTCATTCCTAACCAAGTGCAGCCCAACATGGACGTGCAAGGTCTGAGCAGGGAGCTGAGGACAGCATTGAGAGCTCAGCACTGGGCAGGAGAAGGGGCTAGAGTGACATTTGTGAAGGCCTTGAGACTTCTGAACTAGGCCAGCAAAGCAATGGCTGCCATGCAGGGCTCTGAAGCTCCCTTAGGCCTCTTCCACGTAGTTTCCTCTTGTCCCTCCTTGACTGCCCTCCTTCCTCTCCTAAGATGACTTAGGTGACCCACAGGGAGGCTCATCATTTAGCCTCCACACTTGGTTATAACTCTCTTCCATGGATCTCACTTCCAAGCAAGGCTGGAAGCATTCTCTGATGGGGCTGGACTTGATTTGGGATTTCTGTCTACTGTCTAGCGTAGAGAAGCTGCTCAGTGGAAAACTTGCATAAAAACAGATGCTCTACATTCTGTGAAGATGGAGTTCAAGAAGGAGTTCAGAGATACTTTCCGAAAATTCAGATGCTAAAGTGTGTCTGTGTCACGTCACTGTGAGATACAGGCAGCCTTCGAGATGGAGGCATCATGAGTGGGCCTATTAGACCGTGGGTCTGAATGTAGTTAGAAGCCATGATCCAGTCTGAAGGAAGTCAGATAACAATGACAGGCCAGTGGTTCTGATTAGCCAAGCTTTTATATCTCACCCAAGAAATCTCAGCACACATGTCCAGAGTGGTCCCCATCCACAGAAAAGCAGGCATTTTAAGGGGAAAATTGTTTTCCATCATTCCTTCGTGACATGACAAGTCAGGGAGATGGGATGTTCTGTTCCATAGCAGCCACAAGAATATATTTCAATTCTGATGATTTTGCCTGAGAAAATGGGAGCCATTAACGGAAACATTGTCTGGAATTGGAAGCAGGACCCATCTGTCCCATCAGATCAGGCGGGGAGAATGCTGGTGGCCGTGGATCCCCTGGAAGTGGACACCCTAGAAGGTAGCATGCGATGGTATAAGGAACAGAACCAGTAGGTTATGAGCACTAAAGGAGACGTTCTAGAACGTACATGAGAGAGGCTGGGGAGTCCAGCAGTGGCTGTCTGCGCACCTGAAAGTCTGAGAACCTGGTAGCTGCGGGCTCAAGCACTAGGCCAGATGCCTCAGCAGCCCCAGTCTGGTGCTGGAGGCCTAGAAGCTTCCTCAAAGCTGTTGATCTCTAGTCGACATTGGAAGGCTGAAGACAGCAGGTCCTGATGTCAGCAGAGGTTGACAGTAGCAGCTACAGACTCACCAGCAAGACACAAAGGCAGGCATATGAGCCAGACAGCCAACCCCCAGACCTCGGTGCATCTGGGCCACCTTCCAACGGTGCTGCCTACTGTGTGTGTGTGGGGGGGTGTCTTCTCTCATGCTTTCATTCCTTCTGGAAATGTCCCCACAGACCTGCCAAGAGGTGTGTCTCTTATATGGTTCCAGTTCCTTCAAGTGACCCATGGCAGAGCCTCTGGTGTCAAACTATGAAAAGATTTGGAATGTTGAGAATCCTGTTCACTAAGCCCACGTGCTGTGCTGTTTGTTCAGGAAATGCTCTCAACTCAGGCAGCTTCTTGTTCCATTTATAAGAAAGCAAACATTCCCAGATGAGTCTCCTTCTCGGAACCCCAAAAGAACTCCCAGTGGGATGGGTTAATAAGCCTCAAAGCTCACCCCCAGTGACGCCTCTCCTCCAACAAGGCTAAAGTCCCCTTCTCCTACACTCAAAAAGAAAGCTCCTTTTGATGTTGATGAATATGGTTTGAAATTCCTGGATGGTTTCTTTGTGACTGATTAGAACCCAAAGGATAATGAGCAGAGAGACCTGGAGTCAGTTTCAGATCCTCACTCTGCTGCTTACTGGCTCAGTGCTCTCCAGTCATGGCTACACACTGGAACCTTCTAGAAGCTCTGAAACAAACTCTTCCTGGGAGATTCTGACACATTTGGTCCAAGGTGGCTTGGGCATTGTGATTTGAAGTTCTAACCTAAACCTAAGGTGAGAACTACCGTATTACATGAGTTACCATTAAAGTTACCCAACCTTGCCCAGTCTGAACCTCACACTCCTGTAGCATGAAATCAGATAAGATCTATTCAGTAAGTGATACTTACTGTTAAATTTCCAAACTTGGGATCAAAGATGATTCTTTTTGTAATTTTTTGAGGTAAGGTCTCACCCAAACCCAGGCTTCCCTGGAACTCACTCTATAGTCCCAGGCTGGCCTTGAACTCACAGTGATCCTCCTACCTCTGCTTCCCCAATGCTGGGATTAAAGGTGTGCACTACCATTGGCTAAAGATGACCTGAGTCACCAGCTTACAAGGCTTTGTAAGGTCTTATAAGGTCCCAGTCCCTTGAGCCCTGTGAATTGACATAGGCTGGGTCTTTCCATGGCCATGGGAGAGAACGATGATTCCCCATGATGGTTCAGGGAAGCCGGCAACTAGCTGGCCCATAGCCAGGTGCACTCATCTCGTTCTGTGGTGATGCTAATGAAATGTAGGCTCGTGTGTTTCGAATACTTGATCCCCAACTGTTAGTAACTTGGGAAAGTTGTGGGGCCTTGCTGGAGGAGGTGCATCATGGGGGGGCTTGAGGTTTATTAACCCCTCCCCCTGGGTGTTCAGAGCCAGCTCACTCTTGCTGCTTTCTCCCAGCTGATGTGACAAGATACGATACTCAGCTGTCTGCTCTGCCATGCTTTCTCCACCATATGAAACGTCCCCTTGAAACTACAAGCTGAAATAAACCCTTTTCTTCCATACGCAGTTTCTGGTCCGATGTTTTGTCTCAGCAACAAGATGGTAACTGCAACCCACACCAAGGACAGATCATGGCCAATGCCATGTTGGCCATCGAAGTCACTGCCAAAGCTAGAGCCCAGCTAAGCTTCATCTCACACGTGTCCCTTGGTGAACTCTTCAACATCTGGGTTTATTTTTTATGCCCAAGGTTAACCTGCCTGTCTCTTTTGTTGGAGAATTATTGATCTTTTGTCTTTTAAGCTTAAGGAGTCCAAGATACTGAAGCCAGGGGAACCAAGGGAATGAAAGATCTTGCTTTGATGTTTTCCTTTTACTTAGCACACTGACTAATTGTCCCCAGACTCTGACATTAGATGCCTTAGATTACATTAGATCTCTGTTTTGATGATGTCATCAAGGTAACTGATTGGGAATGTTTCCTCTCAGCTCTCCTTAGGGAAGGCCTCCTGCCAGCCGGCACAGACCTGTCCTCACTTCTACCATTCCAGCTCTGAGGTAGCTGGGCCTCCTCTCAGGGAGGGCTGTGACAGTGGGCCATATCAGACTTTTCACACCGACCACCATGATGCCTGCCATGGATTTTCCAACAAATGAACATTTTTCTAATGGTTAAAGGAGAAGAGGCCAATTTTACTCCATAGAGCATATTTCTTAATCTTAAATTTTAGAAAATATCTCATTAAAAACAAGAGCACAAGGGATTTGAGACCCTGGCTGTGGGTGAGGCAGGCTGGTTTCCTCTGAGGGTTTTGTCTGGTCTCTGCTTACTTAAGTGTGTTCATCAAATATCTTTACTGATTAATTTCCCCTTAGCAGCTGTGTGCCCTTCCGAAGTCTGTTGACTTTTCTATACACGGTGTTGATTTTGTCAGTTTGGTCGTCTTCCCTGAGGCCCATGGAAAAGGAGGCATGTTAACTCCAGCAAGACCAGCGTGGAGCCAGAAAGCCTCCCCTCTTCTGCACAGATGAGGTTAGAGACACAGCGGAACTTCCCAAAGCCGCCCTCAACCGCTATGTAAATTACATGTCTTTCCTCTTAGCTCTTTGGTCTTAGGTTGCTGGCTCTCCTGGACAGGTTCTAAGTTATTTTTAAAGTTTTGTTTATTCCGTCCATCCACACATTGCACCAAGCAGGGGGCAGAAAAATCTCGATTCTAAGGAGCACAGGACCAAGAGAGGAAGTTGTCTGTTATATATTATATTTTGAGAGATAAGGATGACCAATCATGTCATGGATAGGGAACAGAGCATACAGGCAGCACTGATGGGTGGGGTAATCATTAACCCAAACTACCAAGGGGGCTCCAGACAGCCTCTGTCCCCAGGTCCTGGGGACACAGAACCACTTGCTGCCCAACGAGCTCTGCTGTGGATGAAAGCCAGTATTGTGATGATGAAAGTATGGGGAAGTGGTGCTGTCCATGAACAAAATTTGAGAGCAAAATTTGAATATGTGTGAACATGCATCATAACATACCAATGCGCTCTGTCGCCCGGACAGACCTGGGGGCCCCAGCAGACTTCTGGGAAAGAGCCAATCGCCTTCTCCCTGCAGAGTTTTCGCCTTGATGAAAGGCCTGGGATTCTCCTTTGAGCTCTTTGCCAGTGCCCGCAGCCTCAGCCCTCCTCACCCTGGCAGGGAGGGCTGCAGAGTCTAAGTAACGTGCTTTGGCCCTGGGCGATGTTTCTGTCTGTGAAGCTCTGGTCCCTTGAGAGGCTGCGGCCCAGCACCAGGGCCTGCTTGCAGAGTAGGACTGGAACTCCCAGCGCTCGGTGGGTGATGCATTGATTAGCAGCGGAGGGGAGTCTGGGTATGTGGGCAGAGGGTCACCTTCAGCAGACCCTGAGTTGGTTTAGGACCAGCAGGGCATAATGCCGGGCGTGTGTTGCGTGACTTTGCTGGAGCCAGAGGGAAAAGGGCGGCTCAGACCTCGCTACAGCTCCTGGCAGCTCCTGGCTGCAGCTTGATGCCTTGAAGAAGCTCTGTGGCCTGTGCCCTGTGGCCTGTGGCCTGTGCCCTGTGCCCTGTGCCCTGTGGCCGGGAGCAACCACTGAAAACTGTAAACTTAACGCCAGCCCTCCATGTGTGCACAGTCTTCAGTTGAGTCAGGGTCTGTCATGGTTTGATCCAGGTGTCCCCACAAACAAATGAATGTGTTCTGAGTGATCGATCCTCAGCTGATGGCAGTTTGGGTTTTACAACCTTGATGGAGCTGTGTTGTCAGGGGTGGGCTTATGGGGTTATAAGCCAGCTTCCCCTTGCCAGTATTTGGCACACCTTCCTGCCGCTATTTCCAGTGCTGTGGCAGAGGTGATGTCCACCCTCTGCTCATGCCATCATTTTCCCTGCCAGGATGGAGTCTCCCCTCGAGTCCATAAGCCTAATAAACCTATTCCTCCACAAGCGGCTTTTGCTTGGGTTCTTTCTGCGCAGCAACTAGAATGCTGACCGCAACAGGGTCCTAGCTGGGCTGTCATTATTCTAAAACCAACTTGAAAATACCTCAAGAAAAAATGCATTGTATAAGATTTTATTAACAGGAACCACCAACTGCTTGGATGCACAGGTCCCTCTGTGAGCCAGTGCCCTGCCATCAAAGGTTTTCTTTAGGACTCGAAACCTTCCTCTCATTACTAGACGAGCCTGTGATTGGTTTGGGGAGCAGGCACAGGAGGCCCTGGGCTGTTGGGATAAGTTCAGAAGCTTTTAGTCACCAGGGCCATCAGTCATCTGCTGTGTTTGTCCACCTGGGCCAGGTGGAAGAGCCAGGCACAGTCAAGAGAGCCTCACATGGAAGCCAGAGGTCTGGCTCCAGACTCCGGTCCCTGCGCCGTGAGAGGCAGGGGTACCTGGGCTCCGGAGCTCCAGAAGGAATGTAGGGATTGCTAAAGCTGTCAGGGAAGGTCGTGCAAGAGGGAGAGGCACCCTCAGTCCCGCCATTCCCCACCACGATGTGGGTAGTTCTGTTGACTCTTCTATTCCCACTGCGTGAGGAGGCCAACCCTCTCAGATGGCAGGCAGCAAGGAGCTGTCACTACCGATGACCCTGACGGTGAGAGGGAGACACCTGCGCCTTTCCCCGGGCCCTGTCTCCTGATGCAGGATCCCCCAAGGCAATGGGAGGGACCACAGGAGATGCCATGTATCATTGTCCATCTTGTAGAAAGAACGAAACAATCGAGCCATCTCCTTTGGGGGTTATTTCAGCAAGCAGCTCCTGTTAAAGCTCTGAGACATAACTACAATTCAGTTCTGGACTTTTCACTCTGTCTTTGATAGTGAACCTTTTCTCTCTCCCAGACTAACTTGATCTGAGTGATAAATAACGTGCTTACTGTATTCTGGAGTTGTGCATGGTAATTCTTACTTTGATATTCTTGTCTTATGATGAAGAATTCTCTCACAAGCAGCATTGATGGTCACTTAAATCCTATTTCTGTCTGTGCTCTTCGACCCTCTTTTTTATTTTTTAAAGTTGGACTGACTGAATTTTTTAAAAATTTTATTTATTCATTTTCAAGCAGAGAGATACAGAGAGAGAAATAGCATGAGAGAGAGAACACCAGGGCCACCACCTTGTGGGTCTGGCTTATGTGGGTCCTGGAGAATTGAACCCAGGGCCTTAGGCACTGGAGGCAAGTGCCTTAACTGCTGAGCCATCTCTCCAGCCCTCTTCGAGCCTCTTGGAATTTACCTGGTTTCCTCTGTCTTCCTTCCTTCTTTTCTCTTTCTTTTCTTTTTCTGGTCAAAAGAACACAAACAAATTCCTCCAACCTCTCCCTCCTACAACCCTCCACTCGCCACACATCTGTGCATTCATTTTATTTCTTTATAAGTTCTGGATGATGAAACTGATTTTATTTTTCCTAAAACTCTTGCT
>PVHP010029540.1:0-21827 GCA_004024765.1 Zapus hudsonius
TTGTGAGCTTAGGGGTCTTTGTGTCGAAAATCGTTGGTTTCTGCCTCACTGCTGATTTCTAATTTCTGTCATTACAGATTTATTTAAAAATCAGCTTTTGTTCATTGGAAATGTCCATTTCATCCTCATGTTTGTTTCATTATGCATTGAATACATTAAAATATTTTTATTTATTTGCAAGCAGAGAGGAGGGGGAGAGATAGTGTCAGGTATCCACTACTAGAGGTAGCCACTGCAAGCAAACCCCAGACACATGCACCACTTTGTGTATCTGGCTTTATGTGGGTCCTGGGGAATTGAACCCTAGCCATTATGCTTTGCAAGCACCTTAACTACTGAGCCATTTCTCCACCCCCTATGTACGCAATCCGTAAAATGTCAATACTTTCTTCTTTGCTGACCTCTGACCTTCTTGTTTCAGATGGGGAATCATTGTGATTAGTGTTGTAGTCTTTTATGTGTCCCTCCCCCTCTTGTTGCTTTCAAAATATTTTCTTTGTCATTGCTTTTCCTGATTGACTACAGTGTGCTTAGGTATGACATTCTTCCCCCTCCAATTCACCGAGATTATTAAATTGATACATCAAGATTGTTAATTAAAACTATAAAATGGCACAGTGCATAATCCTCCTAACCTTCCTCATTTGACATTCCAGTGACATGTATGTTAGACCAAGGCTTCTTAAACTTTTTCTACTTGGGATCTCTTTTTGGTCAAGAAATTTTTGCACTACCTCAGGTAAATGAGTATATAAAAATGGGTATCCAGATCAAACAATTACCGATAATAAGTAACCGAGAAATTGAGGCATTTTGACATTTAGTATTAAAGTTCAAAAATGAAACTCTAAAATTAAAAATCACCAAATTTTAGTTGAAACAATTCTTTGGTATCCATCTAATGTTATTGTTTATTAAAGATGAAAACAAATTTTCATAGTAAGAAGATGGATGTGGTTAACACGACAGGATGCAGAGAGGAGCTTCAGTGTCTTCAGAGACGATTAACAGGTTGATTTTACAACTGTTCATCTCGAGAACACAGTCGTGCGCACATATATAGCACAAAACGGTAGAAGGACGTTTAAGGTCATTTTAGAAATTGTTGAAAATTCTGTCCTACCTAATCCCAACCCCAGGCTGACCTGGAATTCATTATGTAATAACAGAGTGGTCTCAAACTCATGACGATCCTCCTACCTTTGCCTTCCAAGGGCTGGGAGTGAAGGTTTGAGTCACCAAGCTTATTTAGTGATTTTAAAAATTGCTACTTAAATTAGCGACTCAAACAGCAATTAAAAATTTACTATTTTTATTTTTATTTATGTGTGTGTGTGTGTGTGTGTGTGTGTGTGTGTGTGTTCGAGCACCATGGCACCCGTGTGGAGGTCAGAGACAAACTCCAGGTGTCTGTGCTCTTTCACCTTCTTTGATACAGAGTCTCTTGCTGCTGCAAATACCAGTGGAACTGGCCTGTGACCTTGGGACTCTGTTGGCTCTGCCTCCCGTTGTCATGGGCGCATTGGGATCACAGATGCATGTGCCACATTGGTTCTGCTTTACATGGGTTCTAGTGAAGATTGAACTCAGCCTGGCAGACTTTGCAAGCAAACACCTTTAACTGCTGAGCCATCTTCCAAGCCCCAGTAGCAATTAAAAAATATTTTTATTTATTTATTTTTAAGCAGAGAGAGGTAGAGGAGAGAGATAGAGTGAGAAAGAGAGTGAGAGAGAGAGAAAGAGAGAAAATGGGTGCACCAGAACTTCCCGCAGCTGCAAACGGACTCTAGATGCACCTGGTTTTACATGGGTATTGGGAAATCGAACCCGGGTCATTAGGACTTAACCACTGAGCAATCTCTCCAGCTCTCAGTAGCAATTTTATAAATCAAACATTCTGCTTTGCCACATCTATTGTGAGAATGAAGACCATTCTCAGAAATCTGGCTGTTGACATTCCAGAAAATGTCACCATCACTCCGAGGGGAAGCACAGTTATTGTGAAGGGCACAGAGGAACCCTCCAGAGGGACTTCAATCACATCAACGCAGAGCTTAGTCTCTTTGGAAAGAAAAAGAAGAGGCTCTGAGTTGACAGCTGGTGGGGAAATAGAAAGGAAATGGCTACTGTTTGTACCATCTATAGTCATGTACAGGACATGTTCAAGGGTGTTACACTGGGCTTCCATTACAAGATCTATGCTCAGTTCCCCATGAACCTTGTTATTCAAGGGAATGGGTTTCTTGTTGAATCTGACATTTCTTGGGTGAAAAATATACCCAACAAGGTTCTGATGAGTACAGGTATTACTTGTTTCGTTTCTCAAGCCCAGAAAGATGAGGTAATCCTTGAAAGAAATGATACTGAACCTATTTCAAATTCAGCTGCTTTGATTGGGCAAGCCACAATCATTAAAAACAAGGATACCCCAAAGTTATTGGATGACATTTATTTCTGAAAAAGAAACAGTGCAGCAGGCTGATGAGTCAGATCTAAGTTATCCAGCTGCAGAAACAAGACCCTGGGTCATAAGAACAATTTGTGCTTTATCGAAACAATAAAAGGTTTCTATTGATTTGGGATGTACTCTACATCTCTTTCAATTACTTTGGTAAATCAATAGGGCAACTGGTAATACGTTTGAAGGAACAGAAGAAAGGTTGTTTTTCTTCACTTCAATCTCATTCTTGAGGGAATGACAAGATGTTTCAGGCAAGAGGTGTGTGCTGTCAATGACAGACAACCACCTGCCTGGATGCGCAAGTGAATAGTGCACTTTGGGAAGATTCTAGAGGTGGTCAATATTGCCCAGGCATAAGGTGTTCCTGATCACCTAAAAAAAAAAAAAGCTGAGAAGCAGAACAAAGTGTTGCAGCCTCAGCAAAGGCTGGAAAATGCAGTTAATTTGTATTCATGAAGAACAGAGGGTGGTTTATATCCACCATCTCAATCTTTCCAGGCCTGGGGTTGTGAGCCTGTAATCCCAGCCTTGGGGAGGCTGAAGCCAGCCCGAGTTACATACTTCAAAGAGCAACAAACCCTGATCTGTCGTGGAGAATTTCACTGAAGTGAGGCTATAGGCACTGGATACAGGACTCTAGGGGAAGTGAGAACACATAAATCTGTAATTATTAAAAACAAAGGACTACACTAAAATCATGAAAGTTTTAGTACTATATAAAATAATGCTTCATATATTTCACTTGGAAACAAAACAAAACAATAAAACCCATTCTAAACTGGGTGTGGTGGTGCACTACTTTAATCCCAGCATTTGGGAGGCAGAGGAGGATTGTTATGAGTTTGAGGCCAGCCTGAGACTACATAGTGAATTCCAGGTCAGCCTGGGCTAGAGTGAGACCCTACCTTGAAAACCCCTCAAAAAAACCAAAACCAAAACAAAAAAACAACCATTCTCACAGAATATGATGTGCAGATCTACTAACTTGATACTTATATGTGGGCAGCCAGTTTGCCCCAAAGCCAACTGGGTCTTCACTCCTGCAATTCTGTTCTTCTCTTCTGTGTTCCGTCCCACAAGTTCAAGTGTGTCAGCTGCCACAAACTCTGAATTCTTCTTTCCTAACTCAGGGGAATTTCATGCTTTGCTTAGACTGCTGTTCACTATTGGTAAAATTGTCACTAAGTAGAAAGTCAGGGTGCCCACAGGAATCTCCTTGTGGATCTCACTTCTCCCAGGGGTTATGGTCTCTCCCATCTGTTGCCCTAGGGTTAAACACATTTGCTGTGTACATTTTGCTTAGTTTTATGGGTGGCTAGGCCAGTATGAGATATTCCATTGCTGGACGTAGATATCTATTTCATCGAAGGTTTACTTTTGTGGCCAGTGATATTTCTCACCAGTAGAACACTTGCCTGGCATGTGCAAAGCCCAGGGCTCCATCTCCAGCACACACCAAAGAGAACAAGGCTAACTTTTAATTTCTCTATGTCCTGAAACCAACATGTGCTGATGTCTTCAGCAATAGAGATTTACCATCTAGTTTTGACGGGCAACCCAAAGCCATGGACATAGCCCTGAAAAATAACTCATAGGGCAATATCTCCCCATTGTACTGGGACTTTTGATTAATAACCTATGGCTTCTGGGAGCTGTTTTATTCACTCATATAGAGTATCTTCATTCAAACTTTAAAAAATACATTTTAATTATTTTACAAAGAAGTAGGTTTTCATATGGCTTTTTTTCATACATCTTTAGTTTTGGTTAACACTCCCTTACCTCCTTGTCTCCCACGCCCCTTGCCCCCATTCCCAGTTAAATCTTCCCAGCTACAGTGCTGCACCTGACTTCCATATTACATGTGCTCCACTGGCCACCCCACTCCCTTCCGTACCTCTTTTTCTCTCCCTCTCATGGCCCCTTTCTAGCTTCCAGGGCTCTACAAACATTCCAGCAAAAACCAGAAGGCTCTCAAAATTTGAAGCTAGTATCTGCATATAAGAGAGAACATGTAGCATTTGTCTTTTCCAGGCATTTTCCTGAAATTTTCATAATCTCATTATTCCTTACAGCTAAATAAAACCCCATGTATATATATGTGCCACATCTTCATTATCCATGCATCAGCTGGTAAACATTTAAGCTGATTCCATTTCCTAGCTATAATGAGCAGAGCGGCAGTGACCCATAGGTCTACAAGTATATGTAGGTTAGGATAGTGTGGGTATAGATCCTCAGGAATGATATAGCTGGGTCATAAGGTAGGTCTATTTTTAGCTTTCTGAGGAACCTCCACACTTATTTCCACAGTGGCCATATCAGTTTATATAGCTATGAGGGTCACAAGTAAACTCGTTTGTTTTGCTGTTTCCAAAGTTGTAATGATGTTTCCTCCCTTCAGTTTCAGGGAGAAACTGGAAAAACTTTACCCTGGTTCCCCTTTTGAGAGATGCAAGCACTCGGGATAGGCACCCTGCCCAGCCTGAGGAGGTTCATCTGAAGCACTTCTCAGGCTCCCTAAAACCAGAGGATGCTGAGGTCTTCAAGGATTCCATGGCTCCTGGGGAGAAGTGAGGGACCCTCTTCGGGGTTCCCTTGTCTCTGTATGTTTGGATGCCCCACGGCTACTGGGAACATCAGAGCCCTGTCTGCAGCCCTGGCCTTCTCTGTGTCTGCTCAGACACGCTTCTAGGACTGCACTGGACGTGCAGTGGGAGGCGTGGGTGGGTGCATGGGAAGAGATCTGCATAGACGTGTCCCTCTCCCCAGGCAAACCTCCAGTGATCCACTTTCAGCTCTTACCTGACTTCATCAAACCGTGTGAATGTGACTCAATGGACACATGCTAGACCTGTCTGTGTTTCCATTGCTGGGAATACAGGTCAATGAAGTCCAGGAAACAACCTTTGAGAACCCAGCATGTCCTTTGAGGTTGATGTCAAATACAGAACCCCTACATTCTGCTCAATACCTCACCTGCCTCGAGAGATAAGTTACCCAGAGAAAGTGAAGGAGATTGGTCTCATTCCCAGTTCTTGAAGAATCAGGTTGTTCCAGAAGTGACATTTCCCTTCGGTGTGAAATCTCAAAGTCCTCCCCCCCCCAATATCAGCTCTGCTGCTGTTTAAATAAAAGTATAAAACCATATTCAAGAGCCATAGCAAGAATTTTTCCGTGAGCTTCCACTTGTAAAATACTCACAGTCTTGCTTCCTTGCAGTGATAAATGCTTCTACCCTGACCACCTTGTCAACTAGAGAATAAACTAGAATATGTATGGATGTGCACATATGCACTGTAATGAGTGTGAACTTTGTGGCAGTAATTGTTCTAGCATAGCTAGTTGGCACTCTGTGCAGTCTGTGTGCGTCTGTACATGTGTGTGCATGTATGTGTACAGAATGCCCATGTGGCCAAGAGCCTTTGGTGACTCTCTAGTTGTTATCCATGGGTGAGGTCACTTCTTCACACATCCATGTCCTGCGTGGACCGATCTGTTCGGCCACCTGTTTTTTTTTATTGTCCATAATGAGTTGCATTATTTAGTGGGCAAATGATGAGTTGTTATCCCCAGTTTCCCGATGCCCCTCTTCTCCACCCCCAGTCAGCTGGATATCCTCCTCGGTGGGCAGTCTGGATCAGTCCTTGTGGCAGGGGACCATGGATAGCCTAGTACTCAGCCTGGTTCTCCTGGCCCAAGTGTGTTGTTACTGAGGGGTGCCATGCCTCTGGATGGTCTCCCCCACCACGGCTCTCACAATCTTTCTGCCCCCTCTTCCGCTCAGTTCCCTGAGTTGTGGTGGGTGAGTATTAAGGCTGCTTTAATATTGAGAACTTAGGGGTCTTTGTGTTGAAAATCGTTGGTTTCTGTCTCACTGGGTTATCCTGTGTTGACTGAATGGCTGTGGCTGTGGGTCCCTTGTTCATCCCATCATTCTCTGTGGGGTTCCATATGTATCCTCCAAGCTATGACTGTGGTGGCTCATCTCTTGCCAGGATCTCAGCTATTGGTCTATGGTCAGTTGGCAGGGTTAGATGGGCCACAGCTCTCTTGCTGCATTCTGAAAAATACAAACATAGTCTCCATTGGAGAGTGAGATCAGTATAGGTTAACAGATATACACAATTCTGGATTACCTAGATTCTATTTTTTTGTAGCTCTCTGTCAATCGCTCCCATAGTGCATTTTTTTCTTGGGAGCCCAAGAGTCTAGGTTCCTGTGCATATCGCCCTAAGTCCCCAGTTCCAGTTAAGGGCTCCCCCTCACTAAGTGGAATATTTGGCCAAATTTAAAAGCTGTTGATAGTCTCCCCCATGCCCAGGCTCCTCCATTGCGCAAGTGCTCCTTTCTTGGTTCGCTGTTTTCACCCAGTATAAGGTGTGGTCAGCCTACTCATGGCAGCAGACTATGTTTCATGCCAGTGGTCTCTGTTTACTCCAGCTGTCATTGACCAGGCTCCCCTGGCAGCTTGTGTAGTGCCTTCCAGCACTGCACTAACTACCATCTGGGGGCTGGTTACCATTCCAAACCTCACAGGGTCTCTTGATGCTGATTGACGGCATTCTGTGGTTTCTTCAGCAACAGGGTTTTTGCCTCACGCCTGGGGTGGGCACTCAAGAGCTTTGACAAAATTCTGTCTTGTTTTTAGAACCTCATGGGTCACTTTGGTCAACAGCTCAGTGAGGGAAGGAACTGGTGACTGGGACCAGGGGTTGTCAAACTGATCAATTATTCACATGCTTAGACTCTCTCCCCTACTACTCATGGCCCCTCTTTACCAGTCGACGCCCACTACTTGCTCAATATGTTACAGTATGCTTGTGAGGATTTTATGATTTTGAACCCACTTTGGTTTAGCCGCATGCTTAAGCCATTCCCCTCCCCCATCCCTTACCCCTCATTCATAACTTCTCACTTCTTTCTACTAGTCTGCGTAGAGTTTACAGTTAGCCTGGTTAAGGACTGCATATGAGGGAGAATATGTGGTGTTTGGCTCTCTGTTCTTTTGAGAGATCGCTTAGCAGGATCTGCTCCAAGTCAGACCATTTTCCCCTAAATTTTGATATGTCATTTTTTCTTTCAGCTGAATAGAATTCCATGGTGTAAATATACCAGAGTTTTGTTATCCATTCCTCCATAGAGGGGCATTTTGGTTGATTCCAATTCTTTGCTATTATGAATTGAGCTGCTATAAACATAGTTGCACAAATGTCTCTCTCCTGAGAAGTGAAATCTTGTGGGTAGATGCCTAGTAGAGGGATAGCTGGGTCCATTGGTAGCTCTATGTCCATTCTGCTGATGAGTCTCCACATTGCTTTCCAGAGCAGTTGAACAAGTTTTCAATCCCACCAGCAGTGAATGAGGGTTCCTTTTTCCCCACATCCTAGCCAGCAATTATTGTTGTTGGTTTTTTTATGATTGCCATTCTGACTGGGGTAAGGTGGAATCTCATTGTGTTTTTTATTTGCATTTCCCTGATACTTAAGGATGCTGAGCACTTTCTCAGGTGTGTAAAGGCCATATTGGTTTCTTACTCTGTGAATTTTATGTTGAGATCAGTGCCTCATTTTGTGAGGGGGCAGTTTAAGTTTTTTTTTTTTTTGAGTTCTCTGTAGGTTCTGGAAATTAGGCCTCTGTCTGAGTTGTAGCTGGCAAAAATCATCTCCCAGTTTGAAGGGGGTCTATTGGCTCTGAGTACGGTGTTTTTGTCTGTACAGAAGCTTTTGAGCCTGATCAGGTCCCATTGGTTAGGTGACTGTTGGACTTCCTGGGCTACTGGAGATTTGCTCAGGAAGTTATTCCCTATTCCTATCTCATGTAAGGTTCCTCCTATTTTTTCTTCCAGGGTGTTTAGGGTTGTATGGTTAATATTGAGGTCTCTGATCCATTTGGATTGGTCACCTGTTTTTATACCTAAGATTTTCCTGGAACACAGCCTCACCTATTCATTTGTTACCATTTATGGTCACTTTCTTGTTATAATGCAAACCTGAGTAGTTGCTATAGAGCTTGATGAGCTTACAAAGCCTGAGATGTTTCGTGTCTGGCCCTCTCTAGGAAAAGGCTTGCTGATCCTGTTTCTGTGGAATAGAATTTGAATAATCCAGGAAGCAGATCTGTCCCAGACATGGATGTGCTGTGTTAATGTCTGTGGAGTGTCTTGCTTAGTTGTGACATTACTGGTCAAGGGTTCCTAAAAGGATGGATGACTTTAGCTGAGGCCAGGACTTTGGACACACCACGAGGGGCTGTCAACACATGTTGCATGTATTATTACTATGACCAAAAAAATTAAGGAAGGAAGGATTTACTTTGGCTTACAGTTTAAGTAGTCTGTTTGCACCATCCAGCAGTGCTTGGAAGAATGTGAAATGAACACACCACACACAAAATGTAATTTAAAGTAGGCTCATGATATCAAGCTAGTTGATAAAAGGTTCATCTTTTACATAGGCTAAATCTGAGGACATAAAAGGACAGCCTGAGACTATATAGTGAATTCCAGGTCAGCCTGGGCTAGAACAAGACCCTACCTAGAAAAACCAGAAAAAAAAAAGTTATGCACCGGGGTGGTGCTTCTCAAAGACAGGGAACTCACAGCTTCTCCAAAAATTTCCTGGTAAACATAAACCACTCACCATCTGATCTGATGCAAACTCATGATCTGGCTTATGCTCTGCCTCCCCCTAGCCTCGTCTGCCTGAAACTGCATAAAAGCTGCGAATACAGTCAAGTGCATTCCTCTGACCCTCATTTAAATCATATTTTGCACTGTGTGTTCATTTTGCAAACACTAATCTATTATGGGGAAGGCAGGCAGCTGGAAGCAACTTGGTCTGGGGAAGTGTGAGTTTTTGGTAAGGTTTCTTCACATCTCTGTGGATCAAAGTAGAGAGTTTGGGCCAGAAATGGAGCTGGTTTATAACCCTTAAGCCCTGTCCCTATGGACATACATTTTCCAACTATGTCATGCCAGGGTCGATGGTGATAAACACATAGGATAGCAGGTTGAGGAGGAGGGATACAGACCTCCAGGATGGTTGGAGTGTCTATGAAAGTGCTTATAATATGCACTATCTTTTTTTTTTTTTTGAGGCAGGATCTCACTCTAGCCCAGGCTGCATTGAAACTCACACTGTAGCTCTAGGCTGGCCTTGAATTCATAGTGATCCTCCTCCCTCAGCCTCCCCAGGGCTGGGATGGGAAGGTGTGTGTGCCACCACGCCCAACTGATGTGCACTATCTTTCAACCTTCATAACAGCTCATGAGGAAGCTATTATTAGCTCCATTTTATAGATGAGAAAATCAAGGCTTCAACAGTTAGTAAGGTTACACAGCCAGCCAAGAGTGTGACCTGGGTTTGACCCATGGCAGCCTGACTCCAAAGCCCTGTCTTTATTGCTGAGTCAGGCTGCCTGGGGCATGGTGGCCCATTCCCACGTCAGGAAGGAGTAGGGCGGACTTCTTACTGCCTGCTATGGGCTGGGGCTCCTGGTTTGCCTTTAACCCTTCTTAGAAGATGTTGTGAGGTTGTCTCACACCTTAAGATTTCTGCAAATGATCAGCTTCTGAACGCACTTGGAGCTGGAGGGAATTGTGTGCATGCTCCCTTTAAAACAAAGGGTCAAAACCATTTGAGTATATGAGATCAGGTGGTGCTCTGCCCTAAGTCACTCCGTATTGTGTAAAACAGTGGCTTTACAGACTGTGCCTTGTTCTGAGAAACTCCATTCTACAAGTATCATTTAACTCTATTTGAGGATGGCAGATGACCCTGTACCTTGGTGGACACATAAATGGCACCATCTGTCCGGCACCATCCATGAGGCACAGACAAATAAGTAACTTATTCCTAAAAGCAGAAAGAGTGCCATCCTTTAAATTTATCGATGTAAATCGGGATGTCAGGAACACATGGATGTGTAAAAATTGTATCAAGAAAACCAGACCAGAGGACTTGCCTGGACCTGGCTGGGTCTCATAAAGAGAGGGTACCTAAAGCTGTGATGGTACCAGCCCCGCCTGTCATATGACCACCCAGTGTGTGTGTCAAGGGACTGACTAGCTCATCTCAAACCTCACTGCTGACACTCCTACTTGAATTGCCCACCTGGTCCTACTGTGTGCTCTGTGATCTACACAGTGTGCGCTTGCCCCTGAGGCTCTGCATCTCTGACCTTGATGCCAGCCTAACCCTACGGGTGACCGCATTGGCTTCAGAGAGGCAGCAGACCTCCAGCTCCGTTCCTTATTCCCCCAGACTCTTCCTACATTCCTATCAGCCCGTCCTTGCGTCTCCTGCCTCTCACACCTCTTTGAAACTCCTGGGACTTATATGTGGTCTCTTGTTCCCTTTGTCACCATTCTGTAAAACTGCACTGATATGTATTTACTGTGGGATGTATGACATGTAACCTGTTAGTAATTAAGATAGAACTAAAAGAACCTATACCTGGATGCCTTGGCCTAAAAAAGGAACTAATTAACAGATTACTTTAACAAAACTGATGTAGCCTGCGAATGTGTCTTTCAGTCATTCATTCATTCTGATGTCAGAGGAAGACATAAACGTGCTCAGCTGTGTTTCTGACAGCAAGCTCGTGATGGTGTAAAACTGGTTTGCTGGCATCTGGCCCTTTCTGTTTCTTTTCAAATTAATAAACTATTTTAGAGCAGTTTTAGATTCACAGTAAAATAGAGCAGAAGCGCAGAATTCCCAGATATTCCCTATCTCTCCACCCCTAGCCTCCCTGGCCACTGACAGCTTGTCTCGAGTGGTGCATTTGTGACAGTCGCTGTCTACAAGGACACATCATTATCACACAGAACCTTTAGGGGTCACTTTGGGGGTATACATTCTTTCGGTTCTGAGAATCCCCTCTATCTCCATGGTTTTTTACCTTTCATGTAGCTAGAATGACAGTTTGTAGAACCTTTGGGTCGACGTCTTTCCTTTAATACAACACCCTGTAGTTTTCTTCACGTGTTTGCATGTCGTGATAACTCTCTATTCAGCACCGGATGGAACCCCACAGACTGGATGCATCACAGTATTGGCATCCATTCACCGACTGTAGTACATCTTCATGCTTCAAAGTTTTGGCATTTATGAGTAACGCTGCCACGAGCATCCATTTGCCGGCCTTTGTGTGGACATGTTTCTCAGAGAGAGCACACTTGCTGGATCATATGATAAGAGTGTCTTCAGTTTTCTAAGAAATGCCATCTTGGTTTGCAAAGCAACTGAACATTTTGTCACCAGCAATGCGTGAACATTCCATAGCTCTCTCCAGCTTTCTGTCAGCTGGTTAACAGGGAGGAGGTTTCCAGCTCAGCTCCAGCTTGATTTCTCAGTGACCTGCAGCCCAAGCATATGTGGTCTTCAGCAATAGGGTCTCACCATCTCATTCTGGTGGGCAACCAGAGCCTTGGCAATGTTTTGGGGGCCTCAGGAACCTCCCTGGTTAACAACTCACTCGAGGGTATCTTATCCTTGGCATTGAAGTTTTTCTAGTAACAATCGATGGCTTCTGGTGTGCCATCATCCAGAGAAGTAGGTTTCCATATGGCTTATTCTAAGCCTCTTGAATTTTGATTAAGCCTCCTTCTACCCTTCCTCTGACCCCTCTTAGGCCACTGGACCCCTTGTAATCTGTTCATCTACTTACATATACACAATACCCTCCCCTTTGGTCTCCCCTCTCTTCCCTCCCTCTGTCTAGCTTACTGGCCTCTACTACTGACTTTTACTCCAACTCACATAGAAATCTAAACATTAGTAGCTTGAATCCTGCCTTTGAATCCAGTCTGCAAGTCCATGTCTTTTGGTTGGGGCATTGAGGCCATTGATGTTAAGAGTTATTATTAAAATGTGTGTATTTATTCTTGCTTTTGTAGTTTTTCCTTTATTCTCTTATATGACCCATTATTTGAATATGGTTTATTTTTCCTGTTTTATCATATGTGTGCTTTTTTTCCCTCTTCAATCTGAAGGATCCCTTCGAGTATTTTCTGAAGAGTTGGCTCCCCCCACCATATATTTCTTTAGCTGGTTTTTACAACACCTTTGTTTTATGAGAAACTACTATTGATTTATGTATTTGTATGTTTTAAATTTTCGTTTCTTTTTAACTGGCAAGTATAAATAGCATATAAGTGTGCATTCATTGTGGAATGACTGAATCAAGCTATTCAACATAAGCACCATCTCCTTACTATGATTTTAAAAAATATTTGTGTGTGTGTGAGAGAGAAAGAGAGAGGGAGAGAGAGAATATGAATAAATATGGGGTTGGCAGGGCCTCTCACCTTTGCATACAAACTTTAGATACACGTACCGCTTTGTGCATCTATGGGTGCTGGGGAATTGAACCTGGGCCAGTGGGCTTTGCAAGACAACAGCTTTAATCACTTTGCTTTAACCAGTTTAACCAGTTTACCATGTTTTTGTGGTGAGAACATTAAAATTTACTCTCTTGGCAATTTTCAAGTCAGTCACTGTTTCTCTTCTGTAGTCTTTGTGTTCCTCCCTCCATAACCTAGGAGTAGACCAATTCCCACCCAGGATCCCCATGGGGCAGCTTCTAGGCGCTCCTAGCTTGGTGACTGCAATGCGTTCTGTCACAGAGCACACAGAGCCCATCCTGGCCACATCAGTGTTGATATTTCAAGCCCGAGGAGGCTGATGCGTTCTGCCTCACTTCCACCTCCTCACAGCAACCAGAGAGACATTTCTTAATGTGTCATGTGGTTGGCCCATGACTTGGTAGAAGGAGGTGGGACTTCTGACTGGAGGCACCTGTGACTGTTGTGTGGACCCCAAACACAAGACAGGAATCCCCAGGGGCAAGCTCAGCATGGGTTAGCCAAGAAAGGCAGAAACACTGCCTGTGCGATGAGGAGCTGGTGCAGCTGGCCTGGGTCAGCTCGCTGCCTGGCCACAGGGGTCACAGTGTCCCTGACAGGCCATGGGCCAATCCAGCTGTGGGTGACTAAGAGGTCAGGGCTGACCCAGCGGGGCTGGCTTAGAACCACTCAGGGACACTGTCACCCCTGTGGCCAGGCAGCGAACTGACCCAGGCCAGCTGCACCAGCTCCTTATAGCACAGGCGGTGAGTTCATACAGTGCTCTAGGGATGTCACCATGTCTTGATGGGGAGGTGACTCTGTTGATCAGTTTCCCTCCTTCCAGGTCCAGCCCCAATGCTCTCTGTGCCTTGAACCCATCCCCACCTTTCCATTAGACGACTCTCTCCCTCTCGGGGTGGACCTTGTCACCTGCGTGGTGTAGCTCCTAATAGACCTGGTCTCATCCATGATGCACGAGTTTCTTGAGGATAGAGATGGCCTTCTCAGGTTGGACTCAATGAAACGGCCATGGAGCCTTGCTTTCCCTGCATTCAGGCTTCCATGTTTCTCTTTCTGTTGTCACTCACAGCAGAGGGGGGCTTTGCTCACACCCTTGGGTGGGAGATAAAGGGTTTTTAAAAATCTAGATCCCACAGCTGGTCACCAAGGAAAAGCATGAACACAGGGAAGCTTCAACATTGAGACTGGAGGGGCTGGAGAGATGGCTCAGCGGTTAAGGCCCTTGCCTCCAATGCCTAAGGCTTCGGGTTCAATTCCCCAGGACCCACATAAGTCAGACCCACAAGGTGGTGGCCCTGGTGTGTTCTCTCTCTCTGCTTGAAAATGGTTAAATAAAGTATTAATAACAAACATCGAGACTGGAATGACCTCATCCACAGGCTTCCTAAATAGCCAGAAGCAAGCCAGGAGGGACAAGGGCTGAGTCAGGCCCAGGCCCATGAGGAACAGAGCAGGCCTGCCCTTCACCCGAGGTAGGGCTTTGATGTGGCATTTCAGGCCCAGCGAAGAGATTTCAAATCATGAGTGAGAACTTCAGGGCCCTGTGGGCTTAAACTGCACAAACAGCCCCCTACCTCAGTCACACCTGAAGCCTGCTCACAGGTCATGCTCTCTCATGGTCTTGAAGCCTGACCTTACTTCCTGTGGGCTCCTTAGGCCTGGCAAGTTGCAATGATCCAGGATCTTGCCTCCTGGGAGTAATTGGGAAAGTCTGTGCTGTGTCAGCCACCAGTAGAGTCACAGCCCGGGGACTTCCACTCCATTTTCCCTGATCACATCTCCAGCTATGCAGTTCCCAGTCAAGCCTTGCTCCACCCCCTTCCCAGAAATCACCGGGCCAGCAGGGAGGCCAAAGAATCCTCCTGAAGTGCTCTGGCCAGTTGCTGGGAGAACAAACTAGCAGGACAATAACAACAACAGCCATCACAGATGATTGAGCTCTTCCTGCACTCTGCCTTGGTCTAGCTGTTTTCGTTTGCTTTCCCATTTAAGTCCCACAGTAACCCTGCAGGATGGTTCATGCAGATTTCACTGGGGAGGGTCCTAGAGCCAGGAAGTGGTGAGGCTGTCGCACATGAAGATCTATGATGTGTGATTGCTTTTGGGAAGCCCTGGACTTCTGTGTGTGTGTGTGTGTGTGTGTGTGTGTGTGTGTGTGTGTGTGTGTGTGTGCTTCCTCTGCCCCTGAAGTTCCAGATTCCAGGGACTGGCTTTGGAGGTTTATGTCAAGTCTTGAGGTTGGATATCCTGGGGTCAACCAGGCCAGTCCTTGGCTGTAGCCTTCTCTCTCAGGGATTAGGGCAGAGCATTTGACTGTTCATGAAGCCCTTTTGCCTCCATGATCTTTGCCTCCTCATAAAATCTTTTCTCTCTCCACCATATCTACATATGTACACACACACACACACACACACTCCATTATTATCTGTTCCCATTTTCCAGATGAGGAAATTGAGGCTTTTGATGAGAAGCACTGCTGAGAAAGAAGAGTTGACATTAGACTTTTAGCCTAGTACCAAAGCAGGTGCCTCCCCTGCCTTTTCTCCTGTGGGTGAGGCAACTGTGAGGGTGTGGGGGTGACTCACACAGGGCACGTGGGTGGGGGGTGTGGCCTACCTGGCGCCAAGGGCAGGTGGCATAGCCAGTTCTGCTTCTGATGCCTCATTCCAGACATCAGCTATCCCTGTGCCTGCGATGAGAGCCTCTCGCTGCCGCCTCAGACACCTTCCCGAAGGGGGGTCTTGGGCCCCAGACATGCGGTGAATTAAAAGCAAAGGTTGTCACCACCACCCGGAACCTCACCAGGTAAGTCCTTGCCATATAGGGCAGCTGAGGTCCTCCATAGCCCCTGGGGAGCCTAGAGTGTGGGCTTGGGCTCCTCTGGGCCATGTCTGCTCATGGGCCTCATGGAAGGTGGTGAGGGAGCTGAGATTCTAGCAAGAGAAACAAAGCCAAATGGGTTTTTGGCCCCAGATGTGTGAGAGAACGCAGGTTCTGACAGGCCCAGGGACCTTTCCCTGAGGATTGGGAATCCCGTGGAGGAAGGTTTCACCACCCAGGGGCCAAGCTTGGCTTGTGTCTCCTTCAGCCAGCTCAGGGATGCGGATCTCCATGGTAGGAGTGTGGTAGGTAGCCCAGTAGTAGAGGACCAGGGCCTAGGTACTCCTAGGTCTTCAGGCAACAGGTGTGGGGCTCTCCCTGTGGGTCCAGGGCTGTATGTGTCCCCACAACAGACCATTTCAATCAATGCCAGGTCCTGGGAGGTGTGACATATATTTCCCGGCTGAGGAAGCTGGATCCTGGGTGGTGAGAGTCCAGCAGGTGAGAACACAGGGCTTACAGAGTGACTCAGAAGCTAATTATAGCTGCTGCAGTCCAAGTTCAGATCTTCCTGACCATTCCCTGTCTCAGCTGCCTGGGACAGCCACCCTCATTGGCTTAGTGCAGAAAAGGACGGAGCAACTGGTGTCATGGGCCAGGGCCATAGGATTCCTGGGGACCATTCAGTCCATTTCTCAGGAGGAAAACCAGAGGCTTTTTTTCCCTTCTGTCTTGGCACGGGGCAGCCTTTTAGCTCCATGTACCACAGGTCACTTCTGGGGCAGGCAGTAAACATTGCCTGCCCTCCTCAAGGAGGTGGTTAGCTGGTTCAGCCAGGGCTAGCTGATCCAGTATCTGAGTCCCTGAGGTGTCTTGGGTTGAAGCTGGCCCCTTAATTGCAAAGCCACCTTCTATCCACACTACCATTTCCCATTCATCCCACCCTACATGGCCAACTGGCCCCCTTAGCATCCCCGTGGTTCCCCATAGCATCATCCTCTTGGTCCCCAGGGCCCCTGGGTGTCTCCCAACCACCCCCAGGGCCTGCTCTTCTTCAGGCACCGTCTTCTACATCACCTGAAGTCCTCTCTTGCTCCCTCTACATTTGGGATCAGTTACACTCCCAAGTGACATTCGAAGGAAGGCCTCAAAATGTGACCCAATATTTCTCCAAGCTCGTCCTTGCTGAGGGTCCCCATGAACCACCAAGAATCTCCAGCCCCACCAGTTCTTTGACACTCACTGAACTCTCTTGAGCCCTGGCCACACCTCAGACTTTAGGAGTCCCTGCAAGATGCCTTTCTTAGTTTCCTCAGAAGGAGTATCAGCATCCCTGTAACCCTCAGAACTCAGCCCATAGCTTTAAGAAAGCTGAACAGAGGGGTTAGCCTCCTCTGCTTCAAGGTAAGGGACTCAGTTGTTCCTTCCAGGCAATGGGGAAGGGTGTCTAACATCCAGCGGATCATGAGCTGGTTTTGCTGAGCTTGGGGCAGGGGCAAAGAAAGTGACCAGCGTGTGACCTGCAGAGACTACCTGGGCACTGAGAAATACTGAGGCTATGCCACTTAGAGCAGAATGTCTAGAGAAAAGTGTGTCTAGAAACAAGAAGCTGACATTTCTGTCCTTTTTTAAAAATATATATTTATTGTCCATACTGTGTTACATTATTCAGTGGGCAAACGATGAGCTGTTATCCCCAATTCCCCAACGCCCCCCTCCCCATCCCCAATCAGCTGGATATCCTTCTCCTTATACCATCTGGATCAGTCCTTGTGGCAGGGGGCCCTGGATAGCCTGGTACTCAGCCCGGACCTCCTGTCTCCAGTGTGTTGTTGCTGTAGGGTGCCATACCTCTGGATAGTCTCCCCACCATTTCTGTCCTTTTAAGGTCAAATCTCTTTGACCTTGACAAAGAGATCTAAACATTCACAGAAGCGCCTTGGGAGGACATGGAGAAGGCAGAGCTAATTCTCAAAAGTCCGTCTGGAGAGCAGTAGGGCTGGAGCTGATTTGGGGGAGGTTAGGAGACCAGTAGATTTTACCTGGGTGCCTTTCTGGGTTCAGGGCACATGAAAGTTTCAGGGACAGTCTGCCTGTCCCAAGAATGATTGGCGGCCTGGAAAGAGGCAGTGGCTCCCTGCCCCAGAGGTGTGAGCAGGATGGGTATACGAAGCTTCCAGAAGCACCTTCTTACCTCCTCAACCTAAGCATATGCCTTGTGATCGTGTTCCAGCCATGAATGCCCACTCCAAGGAGATGGTGCCTCTCATGGGCAGGAGAACCACCGCCCCCAGCGGAAACGCTGTAGTGCTGACAGAGAAGAGGTCTGCGGAACTCACCCCCACCAAGAAGAGGTAGGACTGCAGGCTGGGTCTGGGGCTTCGCACAGTTCAGGGCACAGGAGGTATCCAGTCAAGGAATTCCTTGCTTTCTGTGGACTCTTGAGTCATCTGGGGTGGCCCGATGCCTAACTGGTTATAGCTGTGAGGACAGCTCTGCATACTCAGAGACATTTTCTGAGACCTTCATGATTGGCAGGAAAAGGTCTCCCTGAAAGGGTCAGAAAACACTGTGAGGCCATTCAGGAAGGCTTTTGGAGGGGATTAGGGTTGCTTGAGCCATTCTTTTTTAAAATTTATTTTTGTTTTTTAAAGCTTGAGCCATTCTTGAGGACATGATAAAAATGTGGCTGTACATTCTAGATACTCCTGGGTATTTTTCCACACATACCATTTTCAACCCACCCAGGTTGCTCAGGCCATCTAACCCCATCTATGTAATGGGATGTGTTGGAAAATCTGGGAGGGAAGAAGATGCTGAAGGAAGAAGGAGACAGATGGATCCAGTATTGTGCACAGCATCATTTCTTGGGAACAGAGAGACAGAAGCATGCTTTGGGAAGCACTTGGCACCCCAAGGCAGGAAGAAAGGGTTCTTATGCTAAGCTGGGCAAAGGTGGATCATAGCCAACCAGAAGGTACCTGGTTTTTCTCATTGCCAGCGTTAATTAAGAAATAGGCTAGACATCAATGCCAGCATAACTCTTGGGTGACTTGTTTTTCTGAGATAGCGTTTTATGTTACTTAGGGTTGTCCCAAACTTGGTATATCACCCAGGGTAGCCTTGAACTTGAGATCATCCTGCTCCAGCATTTTGAGTACTAGAGAATACAGGTGTGTACTACCAGGTCCAACTTTGTCTGTCAAGTGATCTCATGTGTCCTATAGGGGATGGGCATGGAAATGTCTTAGGATGCATGGCAAGGTCACCTGATGGGTAAAACAGAGGCTATTAGCAAGATAGTTAGAGTTGTGTTATACCGGATCCCTACATGGGGACAGCAATAATGGCATCAACTAAGAGGATGACAGTTCATTGGAACTGTACCAACAATGTGCTGTACCAACAGTGCCTGGTCAGTGCTCAGCAAGCACGTGCTGGTTCCAATAGTGTTTTGGTTTCCTTCATCATCACTGTGGTACATTCCACTCCATGGGACTGTCCCCTAGGAGCTGGGCAGGGATGGGATGGTTTGGCCCACTTGCCAGCTGGGGATGTGAAGGGCACCACAACAGAGAAGGGACTCCTCTAGACACACACCTTCCTCCTTTGATAGCTGCGTCTCCACCTTTCATTTGACTGGGTGCTTTTCAACTGGGCCACCCTAGACCAGAAGGCCACCTCAGCTGTGCTTTCCTTGGACCCAGGTGACCTGCAGCCTAGGGTGGTTCACTTGACCTGCCTTCTCTGCCTCTGTCTCAGCCCTCCTCTTGGGCCCTGGGTGAGCTTGGGTTTTCCTCTGTCTGTTGACTCAAATTTTAATCACTGAAGTGCTCTTGTGAGCCAGGGGATGGATAACTTGGGAGACAGGAGAAAGGACATGCGCTCCTGCTCATAACCTGGGTTGAAGAGCTTCGAAGGGAATGTGGGAAGTGTCTGGAGTGAGGTGAACTAGAGAGCAGATTGAAGACTGAGGGGCGGGTCATTGTGACCCTACGGACAGTCTTGGAACACTTCTTGGAGGAGGCAGTGCTAGAGTGGATCTTGGTAGGTGAAACTGAAGGGGAAAGACATGCCAGGTGGGACATGGGGGAAAAGGCTGGGAGGGAGGGCTGAGGAGGCTTTATAGTAGTTGAAGTTCTAGGTGGGTAGAGGAGCCTTTAGGGAGATGGGTCTTTGGGGCTGAATATTAGATGGCCAGTTAAGGAATGTGCACAATTCCGAGGATATTGGGGAGCCACAGGGAAAGCTCCTGAGGGTGACAGGGAGGGCGTGGTGAGATTCGCATTTTGGAAAGTTTGCTGAGTAACCCATGGGGACAATGAACTGGGTGGGAGGCTGAGGTCAGGGAGACCAAGGAGGCAGTTGGGAAGCCCAGATGTTAGCTGGTGAAATCTGAGCCTGTGTGGTCAGGGATGGAGGAAGACATAGGTCAGCAGGTGCTAGTCATGGGATGTGCTGTGGGAGAGAAGTAGAAAGAAGGCTCAGGAGGTGTCTGCTTCTGCTGTGGGATGGATGGATGTGGGATGGATGAAACTGCCAGGGGAGAAGGAGCCATGTTTATGCAGGACTCCCAGAGCACAGACCTCTCTTATGCCTTTGGGCTAGAAATCAGATCTGCCCCTAGTGACACCTTTAGGCTGGCCTCCAGGATCCAGCTCCCAGGGACATCTCCTCTAGGCGGCTGGAGATCCAAGTTACAAATTTAATCTTAATACCTGAGTCTGTGGGGGCCCATCAGAACCACCCTCCTGGCTCTCCTTCCCTTTCTCTTTCCCAGATGAGGTTTGGATGTGGAGGAAGGACTGAGGAGTACAGGCTCCCAGGAAAACCATAGGTTCTCCACATCAGGACTAGCTGAGCTGTTTTTTTCCCAAGTCCATCTCTGTTCAGGAACTTAGCTCCATGGAAAGCACTACTGACCAAATGACTGACTGCTTCGTCTAGCCAAGGTCATGAGTGGGACTTCTGTCTCCTTAAGTGGTGATTCCAAAGACTCTCTGAGACCTTTCTCTCTGGGTCTTTCCCTCAGAACTGAGTATAAGACTTGGGCCAAGAGGACCGGGGAGATGACTCAGTGTTTAAAGCCTTTCTTTCAAGCCTGCTGGCCTAACTTTGACTTCCCAGTGACCATTTGAAAGTGGGATGCAAATGGCACATGTGTCTGTGATCCTAATGTGCCTACCACCATGGGAGGTTGAGTCAGGAGAATCTGGAAGCTCAAGGGCCACCTATACGGATGCACATAAAGTGAAGTGACGAAAGCAAAATAACAAGGGAGACCCCGTCTCAAGCAGGGTAGAAGGAGAGGTCAAACACTCCTGAGGCTGTCCTCAGACCTCTACACGTGAGCCATGGAATGAACATACCCATACACACATTGTATACATCCACACATAAATACACACACAAAAGAATAATAAAGACTTGGGCCTAGAAAGAAAAAGGAGAGAATAAAGTATAGGGAGAGAGAGAAGGAGAGAGAGAGAGAGAGAGAGAGAGAGAGAGAGAGAGAGAGAGAGAGAGAGAGAGAGAGAGAGAGAGAGAGAGAGAACAATCTCACTCTCTTGGGAGCTGTGAAGAGATTTTTGGACTTAAGAACTTTTCCTGATCAATTCCCTAAGTATCTGCCATCATGGCTTCCTGACTGGACCCCTGGCCAGGTGATGCCCGGGATCAGAGGTGCAGGCTATGGAAGAGTTGGCCTTGAAGAGCTCAGACCACTTGGGAGTTTTTCTTTCTAGCCCTGGGGTTGCTTCCCAGCCCCAGAATTGTCCCTTCAAAGGGACAGAAATGCAGAAGAAGAAGAATAATGAGTTAATAACATCCAGGTGTTGCCCTTTGGCCTGGATGGAGGGTAGAAACAAACAATGATGATCCACAGCAGAAGGAGCCAGGAGGTCATGTGGCCAAGACCTTGCCATGTGCTTATGATGGTGGGTGGCATGCCGGTATGCCGAGGCAGGTAGGACAGGTGTGGGTCAGGCCCTGCCCCGAGAGTTAGGTCCTTGCCCAACCACCTGATCTTCCCCAGCCTGGCTGTCATCACTCCTCTCTCCACATCTGGCTCTCTAGGCACCAAAGGTTTCTCTCCCCAGAACACTTCCTCTTCCAGCCCAAGAGGCTTTTTTATGCCCTTCTCCACCTCAGGCCATTCCCAAAACCACAGGCATG
>PVHP010029541.1:0-22467 GCA_004024765.1 Zapus hudsonius
GAGCCACGAACCGCTGCGAGGTTTTTCCAAAGTCGCTATTTTGGCTCCATCAATGTTGAAGAGTCTTAAACTGAGGAATGACTTGGTTAGAACTGAATTTCCAAAAGATCCCTCTGCCAAAATTGGTGTTTCCCATGTCCCTTGCCCAATCATGACCATATTCAGGCATATTTCCAAACAATTCTGCTGCTCTCTTTCTAAAAATAGTTGCCCCCTCCCGTCCCCCTCTCCCTCCCCAGAGCACTTCGTCTATTTCACAGCGTGGATTGTACGTTTCAACTCACCTCCATCACCTGAACGTTCCATCTTCAGCTTTATTGTCTGTAGTTTCTTAGATCAAGGGCAGGACATGTCACATGGGGAGGTAATGAAGGGCCCTAGAAAGATCTAGAACTTAGTGGCTGAATAATAAACACCCGTTTATTACTTCAATATGTGCAGATCAACAAAATGGAGTCTCTTCCAGTCTCCCAAGCTGCCATCAGGGTGCACCAGGGCTTCACTCTCGGGGTCCTAACTCCAAGTTCTAGAGCTGCTCCCTCAATTCAGATCCCTGAGATTGTAGGGTGGGGTCCTCAGCTTCTAGAAGCCATACCCCACTCCTGCTACTGCCCCTCTCTGTGGGTGGCAGTTTGGGGCTTCAAGGCCAACAATATAGCAATTTCATTGCTTGGAATCTCTCCTCTTGAAAAAGGCTCTTGCTTGGGGGTTCACATGCAGGCTGGACCACAATAAACTCCCTTTGGAGCAATTCAGTCACCCCATTAGGGGCCTTAATTATACCTACAAAATGTCTCTACTTTTCCCATTTAACCCAATCATGGAAGTGCAGTTCTAGCATGTTTCATAGACCCCCTATGTGTGCACTGGACAAGGCCAGGGTAGGGACCTTGGGAACCTTGAATTTCACTGGCCATACCTGTGACTTGCTTTTTTTTTTTTTTTTTCCAGGCAGGATCTCACTCCAGCTCAGTTCCAGGCTGACCTGGAACTCACTCTGTAGTCCCAGGCTGGCCTCCAACTCCTAGAGATCCTCCAACCTCGGCCTCCTGAGTGCTGGAATTAAAGGCGTGCACCACCATGCCTGGCATGACTTGCTTTTTATAAAAGAAATTGTGTATGTGCATATGTGTGGCTGTGTATGGTGTGTGTGTGTGTGTGTGTGTGTGTGTGTGTGTGTGTGTGTGTGTGTAAGGGCAGATACACCATGGCTCATATGTAGAGGTCTGAGGACAACCTTGGCATCTTTGTCCTTTCTTTCTACCTTTTGCTTAAGACAGGGTCTCCCTTGTTTTTACAAGTTTGTGTGTGCCAGCCCAGCTGGCCCACGAGCTTCTGGATTCTCCTGGCTTTATAGTTCAGATTTTAAAAATTTTATTTATTTGCATCTTTGCATCTGGTTTTCCATGGGTGCTGGGGAAATGAGCCCCAGTCTGGAAGGCATTGCAAGCAAGCACCTTTGACCACTAAGCCTTTTCCCCAGATTTCTCCTGGCTGTGTAGGTGCTTTGGGATCACAGATGCACGTGCCACTTTGTGACTGATTTTAGGTGCTTGTTAGGTGTTTTATGCTACAGGTAAGTGGAATGCTGCTCTTTACACAGCAGCTCACTGAGGTGAGAGATCCGTGTTTTCTCTGTGGCCATGAACCACATATCAGAACAGCCTGTGAAACATGGAGGGGACTTTCCCCATCGCATGGAGATGGTCTTCTTCAGGGAGATGGTTTCTGTAACTGGCCTGGCAGAAATGAAGATATCCTAAGAGACACTGTGCCCTCCCTTTGCCTATCAGGCTATTAAAACAATGGTCCCCATGAGATTGGAAGTTCTGCTGGACAATCCCAGCACTCAAGAGGCAGAGGTAGGAGGATCACTACGAGTTTGAGGCCAGTCTGAGAATACATAGTAATTTCCAGATCAGCCTGGGCTAGAATGAGACCCTACCTCAAAAAAACAAAACAAAACCCCAAAAACAAGTTAGAATTTCCCCAGGAATCTCAGGCTGAGACAAGGAATAGGCTGAAGCCTGGTGCCAATTAGAATGGAGGCTGATCTTCCAGGAAGAGAGTTCACACAGTTCTGACAGCCTGTCACTTTGCAGAAGAGAGTGAAGTTGAGACAGTGATGGATCAGCGACAGCAAAGCCACACCTTGACCAGGACTGCTTAGTTATGCCCATCTCTAGCCTCTAAACCTTAACTTCATGTTGGAAGCCTCAGGTGCACTAAGGTGAGTGTCTACTGGACATCTCTGTTCTTCCTCCCAGCATGGCAACATTGAATAGAGCTCCTTTCTCTGCTTTCACCAGTACTTTTTATTTAACTGGTCTGTAGGTAGTGATGGGTGCTTGAACTCCACTTGCTAGGGCTGTCGGAGCCTAGACTCTGACCCTAAGAACTCTGGTAACACTTCTCTCAAGATTTCTTAGTGAACTGAGACAGAGCAATTCTCAGAATACACATTGTTCAAAAAGTATTGTGAGCCATTAAAATAAAGTTGAGAAATAAGACTAGACAGGGCTTTCACAGTGTCACACTATTGCCACCAAGAAGAGACCCGAACCCAAGAGTCTACAGTTGGGCTGGAGAGATGGCTCAGCGGTTAAGGCACTTGCCACTTGCCTCCAGTGCCTAAGGCTGCAGGTTCAATTCCCCAGGACCCACATAAGCCAAACCCACAAGGTGGTGGCCCTGGTGCTCTCTCTCTCTCTCTCTCTCTCTCTCTCTCTCTCTCTCTGTATCTCTGCTTGAAAATGAATAAATAAAATATTAAAAAAAAGAAGTCCCCCCCAAAAAAAAAGAGTCTACAGTTGATGCCTCGTTGATGGTCCTGCTTTATGGACAAAATCCAAGGTCACCTGGCACTTGAGGTCCTCCCTATATAAACAAAGACAACTTCATTTTCCATGCTATTTTTTTTTTCTGAGGTAGGGTCTCACTCCAGTCCAGGCTGACCTAGAATTCACTATGTAGTCTTAGGCTGGCTTCAACTCACAGTGATCCTCCTACCTCCACCTCACAAATGGCTGGGATTAAAGGCGACCAGCTTCCCATGTTATCTTTAACTGACTCTCCCAATCCAAGCCAGACCAGACCAAACTCATTCTCTGTGACCCCTGGAATGCCTTCCCATCTGTCACTTGCAGGTAGATTGCAGTCCTGAATCAAGTGTCCTTACTTGGGATTTTATTATTTTTTTGGTGTGTGTGTGGGGGGAGTGCATGCGCCCTCTGAGCACGTGTGCGTTGGCCAGAGGACATTGGGCGTCCTCCTCTCTCACTCTTCCACCTTGTTCCCTGAGGCAGAGTCTCTCACTTGAAGCTAGTGCTATTTTTCTGTTAGACTGGCTGATCCAGGCACCCCCAGTGATCCTTCTGCCTCTCCCCACCCCCCAGGATTGACTGGGGTTACAAGCATGTGCTTTTTAGTGGTACTGGGGATTGAACTCAGCAAGTGCTCCTACTGTCCGGATATCTCCTCAGCCCCAAATGTCCTCACTTCTGAAGAGCCCTTCCAGTTCTGCTCTTCCAGGTTGTGGTGGGCTACATAATGGCACCATGAACCTGTGAATATTGAACTCTACACATCACACACTCTACCCTACAGAAGAAGAGAGTTTGAGAACGTTTTCAGATCAAGGCTGTTGCAACTGGGAGATTGACAGGCCTTAGGAGAAGGGGGTCCATCAACAGGAGGCAAAGTGATGGTGAGAAGAGAGGATTGAGGGCCAAACCCATGAGCCAAGAGTAACAGCAGCCTCTCTAAGCGGAATAAGCCTAGGAACTGGTTCTCTGCTCAAGTGCCCTCAGCCTTGACTCCAGCTCAGTGACACTGATTTGGGAACCTTGACCTCCAGAAGCACGATATAATAAATCTGAGTCATGTTAAACCACTAACTGTGTGTGTTTGTTACAGCAGCAGAGTCACACTAATACACCTTTATTCTTGCACTGTATGGTAGGTGATTATCTTACCCAATTGGCCTGTGTACTTTGCTCCCTGAAGGTTTAACTCAAAGCCCAGTCTTTCAGAGGGGCTCACACGTGGATGCATGGTCACCTGCTGCACCCAGAGGCTTTCTTGGCCTGCCCACCCACCTCCAGAACAGCTCTCTTCTTACTTAAGTCCACCTTGGGCTTGCCAGCACACCAGCTAATAGGTGCTTCTCAGTAATATAAAGATTTGGGTTAGGGATTTCTGTCAAGATAATCCCTGAGATACAGAGGTGCAGGGAGGAATCTGAGATTTTGGTGTGGTTGATATGAAACTTTAAGAATTGGTGATGCTGCAGAGACATGTAAAAACACTCTTTTCTAATAAGCAATTGATGCGCCTTACAAATTCCTATGCCTCAAACTGGGCGTGGTGGCTCCCCTGTAATCCCAGCACTCAGGAGGCTGAGGTTTGGGGATCACTATGAGCTACAGGCTAGATGCAACTACAGAGTGAGTTCCAGGTCAGGTTGGGTTCAAACAACAAAAAACAAAAGCAAAATACACAAAACAACAACAAAATCCTAATCCCTCCACACAACAAATTCAGAGTGCAAAATCTGTTTTTCAACCAATATCATTAAAGGAGAAAAGCAATTCCAGAACATTGTAAATAGTAAATTATTCACATATATATTATGTATACATGTGTGTGTGTTCATACAGGCATGTATGTGTTCGGGCATTGACCAGGGAGGGCTAGGTGATTGTGACCATGTTAATGGTTTTATGGAGATTAATACTTGGCTTTCCCCCCTTAGCTGTAGGTTTTGAATTTTTGTTTGTTTCACAAAAACTGACTATTGGAGCAATGGAAATTAAGTTTAAACAATTTCAAAACAAAAGGAATGGCAGATTTCGCATGGCGGGGCTACGTGTGTCCATAGACACAGCTCCAGCCCCTCCCCAGCCGGGAACTGGGGTCTGGTCTCCTCACAAGCAATGACGGAGCCATCAGCGAGCTACGGACCGCAGGTCAGTGACGTGACCAGCGGCTTGAGATCAGACCAGGAGGGCGGTTCTACCGAGTGACCCAAGGATGACCCACTCCGACCAAGAGTAAGGTGCAGCGCTGTTCTGGCCACGGCCAATTCTGCCCTGACGCACCGCCTCTCCGCGGTCTCCCCGGGGCCCCTCGGGGCGCGCACGTGCTGCCCACGACCGTGGTCGGACACCCGACGCCCAGGGATCACCTCGGGCCCCCTCCCCTTTCCTGCGTTGGCGTTTTTGTTTTAACTCTTCTGAACTGGTTACAAAACCACACTCCCACGAATACATAAATAATGGATGGGGGTGGCGGCGGTGGATGTTTTAGCGAGATCCCCGCAAGGCCTGGCAAAGCAACAGCGAATGCATTTCTGCTGCATCACATTTAACTGTTTGCAAACTTCTACGTGAGCGTGCGCAGTGCCTGCAGATCCAGGGTTCCCCGCCACCTCCGGGTCACGGGCCTGGCAAGACTTGGCGCATGGGGTTACAAGGATGGCGAGAAGGTGACAGCGATCGGGGGTGCCGGGAAGATGAAGGGAGACACTGAACGCCGGCACTGCACCTCAGCCAAGCACCCACCGTTCCTGAGCCCGGCATTGCCGCCGCCACCGCCGCCTGGAGAGGCCCCTTTAAGAGCCAGCGCGCGTCCCCGCCCCGCGAGCGCTCACTTTCCCTAGCAACCGCCCCGGGGGAGGGGGAGGTCCTAGCAACGGCGCTCCGGCCGGGAGGGTCACGTGACGGCCCGCAGCTGGAACGCGCGCCCGCGCGCGTCCGCCCGCCAGACCTCCCCGCGGGGGCCAGGGCGCAGCGGCGCGTGCGCGAGCGGTGCAGCACCGGCCGCGGGAGCCGGGAGTATTATGGGCTGTGGGTGCCGCTGAGCAAGATGGAGCTGTCTGCAGTGGGCGAGCGGGTCTTCGCGGCCGAATCCATCATCAAACGGCGGATCCGCAAGGTGAGCCCTCGCCCGGGGACGGACGGCTGCTTCTCCCCCTCGCCATGCCCCCCGTGGCCCGGTCGGAGGCCGGGGACCCTCGGGGTGAAGCGGTCCCGCTCGCCCGGCTCCCTCCCGCGGCCACCCCCGCGCCACCGCCGCCGCCTCGCGTCCCCGCATCCTCCCCACCCCCACCCCGTCTCTTTCCTTTCTGTTTCTCCAGGGGCGCATCGAGTACCTCGTGAAATGGAAGGGGTGGGCGATCAAGTGAGTGTCGCAGGGCCCGGGCGTGGGGGCCGGGGAGGCGGCGGGCACCGGGGCCTTGGGCGGGCGGGGGATGCGGGATGGCTCGGTGGCCGTGCGCCCCTGCCCGCCCCCCGGGGCTCATTTTGGCTTTGTGCACGCGTGATTCGGCAGGTACAGCACATGGGAGCCCGAGGAGAACATCCTGGACTCGCGGCTCATCGCAGCCTTCGAGCAGAAGTGAGTTAGGGAAGCTGGCTCGGTGCGGCGGGGCGCCCCGCGGGGAAGCGGGAGAGGCGGGGAGCGCCCCGGGAGTGGGGTCCGGTCCAGGGGGCTCTGTTTTAACCTTTGGCATTTCTTGGCCGCAGGGAAAGGGAACGTGAGCTGTATGGGCCTAAGAAGAGGGGACCCAAACCCAAAACTTTTCTCCTGAAGGTAACCTGGCCCAGCCCCAACAGCCCCTTCTTGGGCCCCCAGCCAGGGCGCAGCACGGGGCCTTGCAAGGGAGGGACGGATCCCCGGCTGGCGGGCTTTTCCAGAGGGGCCCCAGCTGGGCAGGGGAGGGTTGTGAGCCCCTGACAAGCCCTGGCAGCGGGCCGAAGCCAGCCAGCTTCAGCAAGAGGGGCAGGGAGTAGGTTAACCCTCCAAGATGAAACCAGGAACTTAGGGGGACAGCTCCAGGAAGGGGTGGGCGAGGCAGGTGGGGGGTGCCCAGTGGAGGGGGGTGGCCGAGAGGCTCTTTTTGCGAGTGGGAACCCCCCCTCACCTCCTCCAGCCTTGACCTCTAGCGGGGCTAATGAGTATTGACCCACCTCCCTGCAAACCACCTGCCTCCCTGCCCCTAGCAGCCCACCTCTCTTAAGACGTTTTTTGCATCCCTCCCTCTTCAATTAGAATTTGACCTTACATCACTTCAGCTTGAGTTTAGTCACCTAAGCTGGGCCACCCACCTCAGTTTACCCCCAATCCTGTTATTTCTGGAGATTCTGTGGAGGATACGGTGGGGCGTGGTAACACACAGGCTTGTTTTCATTGGCAAGGGAGTGGAGAACTTCCAGAGGAAGCCATCTTGAGCAGTTGGGTATTTTATTTTATTTGGTGAGGAAGGGCAGAGTCTGGAAAGAGGGAAGCAAGGTGGCCCGTGTAGGCCAACTGAGGCAGGTGGGACTTACTGAGCCACCTTCGTCTCCCTAAAGGGTTAAGTATGTCTCAGGGCTTCCTCTCAGTCAAAAGCCTGTGATTTTGTGGCCTTTGGCATCAGAAGAACTTGGGGGGGGGGCTCTTTGAAGAAGTGACTGTTTGGTGGAGAATCCCAGCGTCTCCAGTTTGTCCAAAAGGCTTCAAGCCCAGTGGGGGTGGGGAGGACCTGTCCCACCGCTTGATGCCCTCACTCAACCCAATAACTGAGTGCAAGGGTTTGTTTCTGACTTAAAAGCAAAAGTGGAAAAAATTGGTTTCTAGAATTAAATATTTCTGTAACCCCACCACCACCACCACCACAACCATCTTAAGGGATCCATCCACCAAGCAACCTTAACCCTGATGCTTACGACAGGGAGGGGTGGGCGTAGCAGCTGGCAGGCTGGTGGGCTGACTGCCTCTCAGCACAGCTGGAGCGCCCTCTCGTGGCAATGGGACTGATAGCCATGAGCGTGGATTCTCAAAATCCCTTTTTCCTTGAAAGTTCTAGTTCCTGAGCTGTCTATGAGCCCAGCCGTGCTGAGCCCTCTGCAAAGACTTCTTTTAATTTTATCAACAATTCCACCAAGTAGGGAATATCCACATTTCACAAAGGAAGGGGCAACTGCCTTACCTGAGGGGGTCCTGTCTCAGGACCTATCTTTCTGGGCTTCATTCCTTTACTTTTTCTCTATCTCCTCCTCTGGGAGATACATGTCAGGAGGTCAGGAGGAGTTGGACACACAAAGACACGCCTGGGAAATAAAGAGGCCAAAGAGTTGGTGGGGCAGGAGAGGGTGGAGCTCGAGGAGGTAGGGCCTGATCTGGAATTTATGACCCAGTGTGACAGTTGATGGGATGTTTGGGAGGGTGTGGAGATGGCTTGGGCTGGACCCATTGCTCTGCGATTCACTGAGAGGCAGCATGGCAAAGTCAGAAGATTGCACTGGGTACTTTCTGCCAGGAACTACTCCGAACAGAGTTGGGAGGAAGGAGCCCACTGTGCCCATTTCACATCTGGGAAAAGAGCCCAGAGAGCTGAATAATCTGCCCCTGTGACAGAGAGCCAGCCTCAGAGTCTAGAGCACCTGTAGCACACAGCAAACCCTTGAGCCTGAGATGTACTTGCAGTCAGGCCCTGCTTGGGCCACATGTCACCCTGCTGGGGCACAAATAAATGTGTTGGCTACAGCCAATTTTTAATTTACCATGCAAGCCTAGGTCTTACCTTCAAAGAATGCTTAACTTGGGGACAATTACAGATCTTAATGATATTTAGAAAGCAGAAAGGAAGAGGTTTTCTTATAGACTATTTGTAAGCATGTTTTAGGAGCAGATGGTTGCCCAGTAGCCTAGCACCCATTGGTGAATGTAGCTTCACAAAGTACTTCCTGCTTCCAGCCCTGCAATCAGTTGGTGCCCTTCAATCTGATCACAGGAACACCTTGGGGTAGGTCCCACTAGGCTAGAAGATTGTCATCCTGGGTCTCCCATTTGTACACACTCTGCCACTCCAGGGACCATTTGTCACCATTGGACTCCCGTAGCACCCAGTTAAGTCAGGGAGCTATGGTAAGATACAGAGAGAGCAAAGGCCAAGCCCCTGCTTTCTGCAAAGTGGTGGTCCCCTAAGCTTCCCTAGAGATGTGCTAAAACGCAGGCCCTGCTTGCCAAGCCAAAGAAAGCAAAGTGGTGGTCCCCTAAGCTTCCCTAGAGATGTGCTAAAACGCAGGCCCTGCTTGCCAAGCCAAAGAAAGCTGGGCTTTTCATTGCCTTAGTCTCGGAAGGTGTGTGAGGGACTCTCCCTGAGGAGCCCAGCTGGCTGGAGAGCCCTGGGAGCTGGCAGTTTGTGTGCTGCCACTTAGTGACCAGTAGGATTGTTGACAAGCAGTCCCAGGCTGGGTGCAAAGCAGGCCACGTGCTTAAAAAAGTCATCATCATACCCACCTGCTAAGTTGATCCGAAGTAGTCACCACCTAACTAGGCTCCTTGCCCCAGCTGAGCAGAGTCCCTGTTAACCTTGGGACCCCTTTTCCATTCTGACCTCAGCTGCAACCCAGCCCCCCACCACTCTTCCCTCTGAGCATTGCAGCATGGCCTGCAGGGCTCTTCGCCCTTGGCCCTGTCTTTACAGGCCACCCTGACCTCTCCACATTTGGGGTTTGGGCTCCAGCCTGCCTCTCTAGGTCCCTGTCTTCTCTACTGGGCACAAGGTTGCTATCCCCTCCTGCCTCTGTCACCTCTCAGAGAAAGCAGCACCCTTGCAGAGACCCATGACTCCCAATGTAGACATGGACAGCTGGGCTTGATTTGAACACCTTTTTGGTAAAGGAAGAACTGGTCATGGGTACATCTTATAGTTGCCGTGGGAGTCCCTGCCTATTCTCCATTCTGGCTTGAGCGCTCTTCAAGGCTCCATGGGACCCTCAGCTCCCAGAGGTGGTAGCTCAGCTGTGCAGAGCTATGGGGCTTTCCAGAGATCCCACCTGCCTCTGTTCCCTCGCTCTACCCCCACACAATCACTGCAGAGAACATGGACTGGTGAATCCCTTCAGTAGCCCTGTCCTCACCAAAGCCCTGGCTTCAAGGCACAGGTTTTAGATTCCCTTGGCAGGAATCATTCTGAGGCAGAATGAGGGCAGGCAGGTGGAGCAGACCCTAGGATAAGTATAGGGCTGGGGGTGTAGAGGAGGAGCCCAGGGTATAAGGACATTTCTAGTGGCGATTGTCACCTGGGGGAGCAGGTCGGATGGAGCTGGAGATTGGACAAATCAGGGGCAAGAGCAAGGGGTACAGCAAGGGGGGTACTTCAGGTAGGTTCGTGGGGGTGGGGTGGAAGCAACAAGAACACACTCCTCCATTCTGTCACCAAGAACCGGAATCCCCGGCTTGGCTGTGATCCTTCATAGAAAAGATGTTGGGCGGAGCTCAGCAAGGGCTGCCCATCAGGTGCAGGGTCCCCCTTGTTAACGCTGAGTCAGCAATGGTCGCCAGGGAGCTGTTTCCCCCAGATGATAATAAAAAGGCCCTCCCCTAGGCAAGTTCCATCAGGGTTTCATCGCCTCTTTCCTTTTCTAAATGGGGGTGACATACCTCTCCACCCTCTGCCCCGAGAGACAGACTCTAGGGCGGGCTGGCTCAGAGGTGTCCAGGGGCAGCAGCGGGAAGCCCTGAGGTCCCACCCTGACCCTCTGCCCGCAGGCCCGGGCCCAGGCCGAGGCCCTCCGCATCAGCGATGTGCATTTCTCTGTCAAGCCGAGCGCCAGCGCCTCCTCACCCAAGCTGCACTCCAGCGCCGCGGTGCACCGGCTCAAGAAGGACATCCGCCGCTGCCACCGCATGTCTCGCCGCCCCCTGCCCCGACCCGACCCCCAGGGGGCCAGCCCCGGACTGCGCCCGCCCATCTCCCCGTTCTCGGAGACCGTGCGCATCATCAACCGCAAGGTGAAGCCGCGGGAGCCCAAGCGGAACCGCATCATCCTGAACCTGAAGGTGATCGACAAGGGCCCCGGGGGAGGCGGCGCCGCGCAGGGCGCCGGGGCGCTCGCCCGCCCCAAGGTCCCCTCGCGGAACCGCGTCATCGGCAAGAGCAAGAACTTCAGCGAGAGCATCCTGCGCTCGCAGATCCGGCACATGAAGTTCGGAGCCTTCGCGCTCTACAAGCCCCCGCCGGCGCCCCTGCCGTCCCCGCCCGCCGCCAAGGCCGACGGGGCGTCTCCGGGCGCGGGGCTGCTCCTGGCCGCCCCCGCGCCCTACGACGCGCGCAGCTCCAGCTCCTCGGGCTGCCCGTCGCCCGCGCCTCCGTCCTCCGACCCGGACGACGCGCCGCCCAAGGTACTCCCCGAGACCCGGAGCGCGGCCGCCGCCGACTGGCGCGAGCCCGAGGTGCTGGACCTGTCCCTCCCGCCCGAGGCTGCGCCCCCAGCCAAGCGCTTGCCCCCCGACGTCACTGCAGCCGCGGGCCAGGGGCTCCCCGCGGTCGTGGAGACCGCAGGTGCCGCCGCCTCGGAGCCCGAGGCTGGGGACTGGCGCCCCGAGATGTCGCCCTGCTCCAATGTCGTGGTCACCGATGTCACCAGCAACCTCCTGACCGTCACCATCAAGGAATTCTGCAACCCTGAGGATTTCGAGAAGGTGGCCACGGGGGTGGCTGGTGCTGCCGGGGGTGGCAGTGGGGCCAGCAAGTGAGGGGGCGTCCCCGTGGAGGGAGGCTGTGGGAGGGCCCTCCTGCCTGACGTCACGCGTGCTCCCACCCGGCCCCGCCCTCAGACCCGGCTGCCTGTGCTTTGCTTGGCTCAAATGGCTCAGTGCTGACCTAGGGATGGGACTGGGCAGTCCTGGATTGAGGTGGGGTGGGGTGGGACACAGGATCCAAGAAATGTTTCCTGTTGTCCTCTGACGTCCCTGCCTGCGTGGAGGGTCCACTGGGTGGTTTTTGAGGAGCCCCCTAGTCTGGGGTTCACCTGCCCTGCCCACATCCCACCCTGTCTTTCCCCAGCTTGCTTCTTGCTCACTTGTGCAGCATCGGCTCTTTCGGTGCTATCTTAGCAGCTGTGGGCCCAGGAGACCCCCCCCCCACCTACGGTGGGGACAGTCCCCAACGCCCCTCGGGATACAGGGAAGGGTGAGGCCAAAACAGGCCCCTCCCTCCATACCAGCGAGGGTGGCAGCTGCTGGCCAGAGGTCTGCCTCCCTGCCTGCCTACTTTTGGACTAGGCCCAAGCAGAGCCCCTTATTCCCCATCCACCTGCCTCTTTCCAAATCCCCCTTTGAAGGTGGAGGAGCTGGCAGACTTGGCACCCTGCCAGCCCCCGGGCATCCAGAAGCCCCTTCAGTTCTCTACCAAAGGTGCTACAAGAACCTGCTGTGGACACTTCTGGCTGTGCATGTGTGTCTGCCCCTTGGAGTGTGTGTTCATGGATCCACGTGTATGCCGCAGGCTGTCCTTTCCTCAACAGGGTCACTGAAGGCCTGGCCTCCCCTTGCCTTAGCCAGGCCTGGTGCAGTCAGATCTGTGCAGCTTGCCGTGGAGCCACAGACCCTCTTGGGGGACCTTCACTGCAGATGTGGGGATCGTGGTAGAAAGGGGCACCCCAGCTCCAGCCTCCCCTTTCCCCCAGGAGTCTCCAGTTTCTCTCATCCCTCTTGTTTGCTTCTGACCACTGAGGCTTCCTCACAGCCTAGTCCATTTTAAACAGCAGGAGCCTTTGGTGCCCTGGGCAGCCTCTGTTGCCCTCTGCTGCCAGGGAACTGAAGTATCTATGCCAGTGGCAGAGACCTGAGCTCAGCTTCAGGACAGGCCCTGGGAGAGTGGGCAGGCCCAAGGTAAGAGACCACAGAGGGGCCTGTGTTAAGTAAGGAGAGAGAGAGAGACTGTTGGTTCCAGGGCAGGATTGAGGGTCCCACTGGCCTGTCCTCAGCCATTGCTTAGGATGCACTTGGGCATCAGCTGGCGTGTTTCTGCGTTAGCTTCCTGTGTGTGGCTCTTGGTACCTCGTTCAGAAACACAGAGAAAGGCAGGTGGAGGTGGAAGAGGAACCTGCTATGTCTGAGAACCAGCACCTTGGTCCTTCAGGAGGGTGCTTTTTCTCGAATCTCACTGTAGGGCTGGAGTACGGCCCCAGGGTGTAGAACAGAGGCCCTCACAGGGTCAGAGGGACCACATTCCCAGTCCCACTCACCCTTTGTGTTGGCTCTGAGACCGTCCAAGTGCCAATTGGCTTTTCCCCCAAATAAGGGCTGGTATTTCTCCTCTGTCTCCAGAGGCGATTTCCCCCTCCCCTTCCCAGGTGTGCCACCACCTGGGCGCCAGTTACAGGTGTTTTCAGAGACCATAGAAATGTGTTTTCCTGAGAGTCCGTGTCATTTGTGACTTTTTTGTAAAGAAGTTGTGTTTTCAGAGGTGATTTTATGACAGGAAAGTGAAAGAACTAGTTTTGCAAAAAAAAAAATTTAAAAAAAGAAAAAAAGAAAAAAAAACAGAAAAAAATATTGTGGGGTCGCTAAGGGGGGGTGGGGAGAAAGATATTTAAAGAGAACATAACGCGGCGATTGCACAGGTGAGGTGGCAGTGTTCGGATGGGGCAGAGGCCTGGGCTTAAGGGCACCATGGCAGTGGCCACTGGCCACCCTCTTACCTTAGCCTCAGGCAGGATGACCTGGGCACCGATTTGGGGGTGGTGAGGTTCCATGGAGGCCAAGACTCACTGTTGATCTCTCACAGGAAAGATGGTGGGTAGGTCATTTGGCTTCTTGCTCGTGTGTATTTCTCTGCCAGCTTGCTGGGCTATTTGATGCCCACTACCACCTTCCTATGGGGGACAGCTTTCCTGGTTACCCCTGAAGACTTGGACACCCCTGAGTTTCCCTGGCTGGGAAAGGGTTACAGTCTTCAGGAAGAAGCTGTGGGCCATGGGCGACTTAGGTGGTGTCTGGGGAGGAGGGGAGGCTTTGCTTTGGGGGCGCTCTCCAGCTCAAGGCAGTCAGCTCCCAGGGAGGCATGGGATTGCCAAGGTGCAGAACCCTTCCCTCTCCCAGGGGACTCCTGCGGCCCTTCCTCCACCCTTGCTGCTTTTCATTTGCCTAATTACCAAGCAGAAGTTGCAGTCTGGTTTGCTTTATTTTTGTATGTTAAGTGACCCCCAGGGCACAATGCTCCCGTGTCGGGTACTAGGTTGGCATCAGGCACGTCCCTTAAGTGTATCCCTCCCACCCACGTCAGGAAACAGGTGAGGCCTGGTGTCTTGTTTGTGATGGAGAGTTGGGGTCCATCCTCTCACCTCAGTCTGCCCCTCTTTGGAAGGCCTATATGAGGTAGAAGGGCCTTGGCACAAGGCATTCTGGGGCCTTTAGCCACCCACAGTCCCTACAGGGTCAAAATGAGCCTTCTTCCTTAGGTCTGGGAAGAGGTGATGGTCACATCCCTGGTCTCAGTGGGAGGAGGGTGGAGTGGGAGGCATCACCCCATTCCAAAGGAGGCAGAGCTGCTTCTCTGGGGGGAGGGGGCAGGAAGAGAGCCCGAGATGCCCTGGCCTTCGGGGGTCTGATCTCTGACTAGGCTGGGTGATTGAGTCAACTCCAGGGGACACTGGGTAGGCCCAGGGGTCTGAGCGTAAGTAAGTCTTCTTTCTGGCCTTTGGAGACCCAAGAGGACACAGGCCTCCTCCCACTTCTCTGGTGTTTTGTTGCACTTGGCTGGCTAATCCCACACTCGGTTCCCACGCACTAACCTGGGCAGCCTCTCGGGCTTGTTTGGTTCAAGGAATCACTTTTTCAAAGGAAGTTTAAGGGCTTTAGTTTTTTTCTGTCTGCATCCCTTCTCAATTCAGAAAGAGGGGCCAGGGAACCCCTCTTGGGGACTAAGCATCCCACTAGTCTACATGCCTCTCCACTCTTCAAGGAGTCAGGACTCCATCCCAACAATGAGCGCCAGCTGTATGCAGAGCGTCATTGGCCAGGCAGTGGGGCCTGGGGCCTAGAGGACCCAGGTAGAAGGAGTGGAGTGAGTGCCAGGCACACCTGTGCCCAGAAGTGATGCGGACTTCTTTTTGTTGGTTTTAATTTAAAAAAAAAAAACACAAAGGCCTAAAGAAATATGTATCTTATAATTTTTTTAATTCTTGAAAATCTCATTTAATGAATTGTGCACGAATGGATTCTATATATATAATATACATATATAGCTCTATATTTGGGGAGGGGCACTGTCTCTTTTTTTCACTTGTGTTTTTAAAATGAAGTGTCTGTTGCCTTTGTCGGTGGTCCAACCATCCAGCTCCCAGCTGGCTAAACTTTGCCTCCAGTGGTTAAAGGGGAACACAGTAGAGCTGGCAGGAGGTGGACAAAGGGGTGCGGTCCCCAGTCCACTCTGCCCCTCTCGGGGAGGAATTCGGGGTGGATGTGGGTCTGTTCTGCTGTTCCGGGTTTGGTGGGTTCTGGGCCAGGGGAGGGCGGGCTCGTGCTGGTTACTCTGTCTTGTATGTTTCGTTCTGCTGCTCTTCAATATTGTATCGATGCCAGGAAAGGGGAGTGAAACCTCTTTCACCCCCAAATAAATTGTCACATTCCAAAGCTAAGTCCCAGCCCCCAGGGTGGGATGTGTGTGCCTCATTTCTTTCAGCTCCCATTGTGGGTTTTGTGTGTGTGTGCAGATGTGACAGATGTTAACATGTGGGGGTGATCCTGTTGATCCTTAGTGAGCCTTACCTACTTGAGACAGGGAGCTCACTGCTTTTCATTTAGACTGGCTGAGCAGCAAGCTTCAGTGACCTGTGTCTACTGCCCTCAGCACTGGGGTTATGGGCGTGCATGGCCACGTCTGGCTTGTTACGTGAGTGCTGGAGATTGAATTCAGGTCCTCAGGCTTGCACAGTCACCACTTTTACCCACCAAGCCATCTCCCCAGACAAAAAAATTTTTTTTCCAGGTATGGTCTCATAGCCTAGGCTGACCTGGAACTCACTCTGTAGTCTCAGGCTGGCCTCAAACTCACAACAATCCTCCTACCTCTGCTTTCCAAATGCCGGGATTAAGGGTGTGTAACATCATGCCCAGCTTCTTTTCTTCCCGAGGTAGGGTCTCATTCTAGCTCCGGCTAACCTGGAATTCACTATGTAGTCGTAGTCTCAGGTTGGATTTGAACTCACGGTGATCTCCTACCACTGTCTCCTGAGTGTGCTGGGATTAAAGGAGTGCGCCACCACGCCTGGCTCTTTTTTATTTTATTTTTTTAAATACAGGGACTGTCTCAGTCTATATATTCCATTTTGGCCTCCAACTCCTGGCAATCCTCCTGCCTCGACCTCTTGAATTATAGGCATGAGCCACCACACCCAGCTCTCCGCTGTGATCTGTAGAAGGCATCATGCCCCTTTCCTGAAATTCATGAGGAGAGGGAAGACCCATCCCTGTGCTGACCAGTGCCAGGCCAGCCCTCCAGGCCTTCCTGCCCCAGCACCCAGAATGAGCTGAGCCAGACTTTCTGGGCACCTCACCTGGACACTGACACCTGCTACTTTGGGCACCTGAAGAGTAACTAGTAGGTGGGCACATGCAGAGGTGGAGATTGGAGGCCAGTACCCACAGAGAAGGGGCCTGTGGGTTGTCACCCCAGAGCTTGGGAGCATATAGGCTGGAGGAGGCATGGCTGCCCTTGCTAGTGGTTACTACAGCCTGGTACCATGTGTTCTGGTAACGAGCTATCCCTAGCTCAGAGAATGGGGTCCCCCACATTTGCTCTGGTCTCTGAGTTGTCCCCGAGGACAGCTCCAAGCTGTCAAGAATTGAGGCCATGGAGGCTGCCCTTTGGATGCAAGTGCAACCAAAATAAGACCTTATCCTGTTCCTTTTCACAAGTCCTGTCACCAACTGTCCATGTTACAAGCCCTGCTGCTGCTAAGAAGCTAAGGATGTTTATCAGACCTGGAAGCTTCACCAGAGGTGAAGGCCACAGACTGAGAGCAAGCAGACCTGACACTTCATGCTTGATGGGGCAGGTGGCCCGTGTCTGGGCCTTCTACTTTCTTATGTTCAGGGCCTCATTCCAGGCATAGGGTCAGTAGTGGAGTGCACTTGACCTTGGGGCAAGGTGAGGAGTAAGAATCTTACACAGGGTAGAATAATCATTTTTGCAAACCTACTTGATTATTTTTGAAAACTGAGACTCCTGTGTATTCGGTCCTCATCAGCTGTATGTGGAGCAGAGGCTGGTCAGAGGAACTGCATTAAACACAAAGCCCCCTCCCGGGCCAGCTGCTGGCTTCTGAGAGGACACACTTCAAAAGGCCTGGTAGTCTGCTGAGGCCAGGCACAAGGACACCTCTGCCATAGCAGTGGGTTGAAAAAGAAAGAGCCAGGGACGGGGCTGGAGAGATGACTCGATGGTTAAGGCGCTTGCCTGCCAAGCCTAAGGGCCCAGGCTCAGTTCCACAGTGCCCACGTAAAGTCAGATGCCCAAGGTGGCTCATGTGTCTAAAGTTCATTTGCAGTGGCTGGAGGCCCTGGGGTGCCCATTCTCTTTCTCATAAATAAATATGTTTTTTTTTAAAGTGGCAGGGAAGGGCAAGGACATTTCTTGCTGACCTTCAAACTGAACATCTGTGAGGGACACTGTGTACCCTAGAGAGTCCTAGGACACTCCAGGGTAGGATGTAAAATGGCACTTGACAGGGATGATGTGGCCTGGACAACTTCCCAAGAAGTGGGATGACAAGAAGTGGCCAGAGTTGGAGATGTTTGGAATATTTGGGATGTGGTGATTGAGCACCTTTAGAGCTTTCTAGAAAGAACCTTTAAAAACAGCTGGGTGTCTTAGGTGTAGGCAAAGGATGGATGTTGTCACTGCCCACAAGCTGAGAATCTGGCAAGGAGGTGGCTGGGGCGGGTAGATACATCCATCTTGGGACACCTGGGCGGCGAAGGGGGCATTTGGCCCAGGAGGTATTTTTACCAGATGAATTTGCGGCTCAGAGCTGGTTCCTGCCCCCAGGTACTCAATCTGAGATGACCAGTCTTTGGCTATCTTGGAAAGATGACTAAACACTTAGTGCTTAGTTCTAGAAGCCACTGAGAAATTCGAGGGAGCAGTGTCATCCCCTTGCCTTGCACCCCCACCTCTCCAAGTCACGCCTTTCATCACAGTGAACACAAGGGTAAAGTAGACAGATAACCACATCAGACAGGTGAGGTCATGGGAAGGAGCTGCAGAGGGGAGAACCCAGGGTTGGGGGCATAGTGTCACGCTTCACAATATTTCAGACACTGGACAAAATGAAAACTCACAACTCAAATACCTGAGTTTCCAAGATAGTTAAAAAGTCCTCAGGGACCAGAAATAGAGAAATCAAAACATCAGAGGGACAAGTAGATACTGTCCTTTGGGTACCCTGCAGGGTCACTCAGGGGTGTTGGGACAGAAGTGAGGCAGGGGGGTTGCTGATCTTGGTAACTCAAGAGCTTGAATTGTTCAGGGATGGGACTCTGGACAGCAGATGAAGAGCCCGGATGCCTGGATAGAACAGGACCCCAGTTGGGGAAGTCACCCTTTCAGAAAGGGCAACCAGCGTCAGGGAAGTTGTCTGTCTTATTTCTGGCTCTGTTGGAAACAGAAAAAGGAATTTACTCTAGACTTTTCGTAGTACAATTTTGAAGTGTGAATTTGTATTTCTCACATGGTCCCAGAACTCTCAAATTGAGAAATTAATACAAAAACAAAACAAACAAACCTGGGGTGGGTAACACCACAGGGTATGTGGGAATTGCCAATGAAAGACTCCCTGGAGGGCACACCGCCACACAGGCCACATGGGATTTTCATGAGATTTTCATAGATAAAGCCTGGAAAAAGCTTAAAATCCTAATTACAAACACACAAAGAACAAGATACAAAAACAAACAGAAAAACAAATGGATCCTGAACCCTACAGTTTTTGTGTGGTAGCTGATACAGGACATAGAGCCCAGGCCTCACACAGGCCAAGAAAGTACTCTAACATTGAACTATACCATTAAGCCCCCTTTAAAAATGTATGTGTGTACATGTGTGTGCACATGTATTGTGTATGTGTGTGTGTGCATGTGTGTTACATATGTATGTGTGTACGTGTGCATGCATGTGTTACATGTGCTTGTGTGTACATGTGTGCATGTGTGTACCTGCATGTGTGCACATACATGTACACACATGTGTACATGTGTGTACCTGTATATGTGCATGTGTGCACATATGTGTGTACATGCATGTGTGCATACATGCATGTGTGCATATGTGTACATGTATTGTGTGCATATGTTTGTGTGTACATGTGTGTGCATGTATGTGTGTACACATATGTGTGTACGTGTGTGTATGTGTGTGTACATGTATGTGTGCATGTTTGGGGATGAATATGCATAGAGGGCAGAGGACACCCTCAGGTGACATCCTTAAGAATGCTATCCATTTTTTTTGAGATGGTCTTTCATCCTGGAGACCTCCAGTTGGGCTAGTTTAGCTTCCAACCCCCGAAGCAGGCCTGTCTCCCACTTCCCCAGTACTGGGGTCACAGATGCATGTCACCATGCCCTAGCATTTTACATGGGTTCTGGGGATCAATCATGTTTGCACATCCATCTCTCCAGCCCCGCCCCTCCAACCCTCTTTTTCATTTTTTGTATTTTGACACAGGGTCTCACTAAGTTACCCAGACTGGCCGTGAACTCACTCTGTTGCCCAGACAGACCTTGAATTTTTGATTTTCCTCACTTAGATTTCTGATAGGCCTGTGCCACCATGTCTGGCCTCATACATTATTTTTAAGCATTCACTGAAGGTTTAAAAAATGACCGGATAGCTTGTAGTAAGTAAGGCATAAAGAAAATATCAATAAATATTTTAAATTGATACACAGATCATGTGTCATTGGGCTAAAAACGTATAGCAAACAGCATCCAGAACTCTGTGGTGCTGGCGTGAAGACAGGCATAGGCCGGTGGGGTAGAGCATAGAGCCAAGGTGTAAATCTTCACATATCTACTGAAATGCTTTTTACCAAGGATGCCAGAAGCAGGCAATAGTGAATGGACAAGCTTCAGTGAGTGGTGGCAGGAAAACTGTCCAAACATAAACATTGTTAGCCTTAAACATTGTCCAAAATGAATGAAGTCAGAGACTTCCATGACACCACACACACCAAGAGATGCCCCTGGTCTGGTTTCGGGCTCCCTCTCCATGACTCTCAAATACTTCATACAAAATGGTGTACGTTGTGTGCGGCTGTCCTCAGAGAAACAACTACTGACATCGTCATCAGAAGCATCGGGGACTACTCGGAGGTAACCCTCCAGGGTGGGTTGACATTCTCCCATACAAGGAGCTCAGCCGTGTGTGATCATACACACAGGGAGACAGAGGGACATCTCAGCAGCTGGGAGGAGGCCATGCTGGGAGGAGTCCAGAGGCTATGGCTGTTTTCTGGTCATCCGTGATTCTGTAAGTAGCCCCTCACCCCGTAAACTCATCAGCTCAGCAGGGTGAACTCGGGCAGAATCAGACTGCTGTGGGAGCAAGTGTTTGTCAGCATCTCCCAGAAAAGAGCGCATGTGACCTGTGTACATCCTCCTATATGCTTGAAATCTCCCCAGGATTGTCTGCCACCTAATGCCACGTAAGGTAAACAGTTGTCTCACAGTATTGCTCAAGGAGTAATGAGAAACACATGAACATGTGTGAATTAAAAAATTTTTTTTGATTTATTTATTTGCAAGCAGAGAGAAAGAGAGAGAGACAGAGAGGGAGAGAGAGAGAGAACAGAGAGAATGGGGGTGCTAAGGCCTCTAGCCCCTGCAAACCAACTCCTGACGCATGCGCCACTGTGCATCTGGCTTTATGTGGGTACTGGGGAATCGAACTCGGGTTGTTAGGCTCTGCAGGTTGTTAGTCTTAGCCGCTGAGCCATCTCTCTAGCCCAGGTGTAAATTTTTTCAAGTATTTTCCATCAGTGGTTGCCTAGTCCTTAGAGGTGGAACCCACAGATACACAGGGCTAACAGCACAGGTCAGTGAAAAGAGGATCAAAGGTCCAAACATGAGACCTCAAACCATAGAACTCTTAGGATAAAGTACAGGACAAGAGCCTCGATTGGGCAATGACTTCTTGGACGTGACGCCAAAGGCCCTGGGAGGCAGATTGGGCTCCATGAAAAATTATATGAGGCTCCAGTGTGCACTGGGTTCACGCATGATATTTATATGAAGCATTTTAAATTTGGCACAGCAAGAGACAGCTGAGAGGCCCCTGTTTCCAAATCCACCAACGTCCCGTCATCTTGGGATCTGTCACCTGGCTCAGGGGGTCCAGGAGGTTGTGCCCTGGTCTTTGTCACTGTAGGCCACGGTGGTGCAAGAAGGATGCTGGGTGTCCTATATGATGTAAATTGAAATTTTCTGGGAATCCCTGCAACATACTGGTTTAGGAATGTCCAAGAGGAGACACCATATGCCTGGAAGCCAGAAATGCCTGGATGAGACTCCATTCCATCCCCAGGAATCTTTGCAACTGTCATGGTCACCGCTCTATCAGTAGTTTTGCTTTGGAAGACTGTCTTTCCATCACTACAGACACCACGTGATAGCTTGGGAGACTTTCTTTTGGCCAGGACAGCTGCAAATGTCCTTTACATGATCCCCGTTTCAGCCACTCTTTCTATTAAAAAATATATTTTTTTATTTGTGAGAGGTGAGGAAGAGAGACACATAGGGAAGGAGGAAGTGAGAGGGAAGGAAGAGAAGAGAAAGAATGAGCGCACCAGAGCTTCCTGATGCTGTAAAGGAACTCCAGATGCATGCACCACTTTGTGCAGCTGGCTTTACGTGGGTATTAGGGAATTGTTGCGGTCAGCTTTCTAGTTGCTGCGCAGAAAGAACCTGAGCAAAAGCGGCTTGTAGAGGAATGGGTTTATTTGGCTTACGGACTCGAGGGGAGACTCCATCCTGGCAGGGAAAACGATGGCATGAGCAGAGGGCAGGACATCACCTCTGCCACAGCACCGCAGCAGGAAGGTGTGCCAAACACTGGCAAGGGGAAGCTGGCTTATAACCCCATAAGCCCGCCCCTGACAACACAGCTTCATCAAGGTTGTAAAACCCAAACTGCCATCAGCTGAGGATCGATCTATCAGAACACATTCAATTGTTTGTGGGGGGACACCTGTATCAAACCATGACAGGAATCAAACCCAGAGCTGGCAGGCTTTGCAAACAAGTGCCTTTAACCACTGAGCCATCTTCCCAGCCACTCCTGTATCAACATGTCTATACCTACCCCTGAGCTGCATAGTGTCTGAGTGGCTTGGAATCAGAGACCTGAGACCATGCCAGAGGTAACCTTGAGTTACACCGAGAGCTCACTGAGGGCCCACGAAGAGTCTGCTCTGTAGTGTTTCAGATTGTCCAACCAAAACTGAGAATTTGCATTCTGGAAACTTACTAAAAATATTACAAAGGAAAAAAAAGACACGCTCAACAGTAAAATAGCAACCCAAGAGTGGAGGTAAATATGTGTAAATCATATATCTGAGAAAAGGTTAATATCCAGAATATGGGGCTGGTAAGATGGCTCAATGGTTAAAGGCACTTGCTTACAAAGCCTGCCATCCT